>JANHGB010018958.1:0-13696 GCA_026283785.1 Coracopsis vasa | reverse complement strand
GGGTCTTGGTGGACATCAGCTTGACCACGAGCCAGCAATGTGCCCTTGCCATAAAGAAAACAAATGATATTCTGGGTTGCATGAAACAAAGGATTTCAAGCAGGCCAAGGGAGGTGACCCTTCACCTCGACTCAGCACTGGTAAAGCTACATGTGGAGTCCTGTGCCCAGTTCTGGGCTCCTCAGTACAAGAGATGCATGGATGTACCGGAGAGAGTTCAACGAGGACCACGAAAATGATGAGGGGACTGGATCATCTCTCTTACAAGGAAAGAATGAAAAAGACTAGAGAAAAGCAGGTGGTTCTCAAGGATCTTAATAAAGTGTATAAATGCCCGAGGGGACGGTGTAAAGAGGACAAAGCCAGGCTCTTCTCAGTGGTGCCCAGTGACAGGACCAGAGACAATGAGCACAAACTGAAGCACAGGAGCTGCCCTTTAAAATGTCAGAAAACTATTTTACTGTGAGAGTGACTGAGCCCTGGCACAGGCTGCACAGAGAGGTTGCAAAGTGTTCGACTTTGGAGATATTCAAAAGCTGTTTGGATACAGTCCTGAGCAAATGACTCTGTATGATCATGCTTGAGCAGAGGCATTGGACCAGGTGCTCTGCAGAAGGGACTTCCAACCTTAGTCAATCTGATTCTCAGCTTACTGCCATCCTTTTGCAGCAGACAGCTGATCAGATGCTTTTCTTCCCAGCATTCCTGACAGAGTCTTCCATGGGAGATGAAGCATGTACCAATGAAGTCTCATTTCCTTACCAACAGAGGACAGAGGCAGTGGAATTCTCAAAAAAACTCTCCTATCCTGAACTATGAATTAGCTGTATGACGGTGTAACTGTCCACCTGAGCTTGCCTATTCCCACATTAAATTCAAAGGCAAATGAGCAAAGCAACATGGACAGAGAGCTGAAGTACCTAAGCTCTTCCCACAGAGCTGTACCCACTGGAGTCAGGAGGAGATTCCACTGGTTTTCAGGCCTCCTAGACTTAGCAGAGTAGCAGGGATGATGGTGGGAGTGCTGGACTTAGGCTTCGGAGTTTACATCAGTCTGAGAGTAATGGGTGTAGGTCCACAGCCTTGCACACTTGCTGCTGAAAATGTGGAGCTGAACTGGACAAATCTCTCCACGACAAAGACAGATGTTTGCACGTGTAGTATTCAGGTAGAAGCTGACTGTGTTTTGTTGTTTCAGGATGGGGAAGTGGTGGCTCTCTTACAGTCGAGCAGCAGACAGAAGGCGAGGGCTGTGCCTGGGAGCATACGTGGGCATGGGGAAGCTGAGCCAACATCCCCCCCTTCACAGCAGTAAGGCTGCTCAGACCCCCTCACACACTCTGACACCCCATCACCTCAGGCAGACATGGCTACACTCTGTGCAGGGCCCCACTGGACCCTGTCCCCAGACTCAGGGTGCTGAGTGAATGGAATGGGCCTGTGCTTTGGTGATCATGACCCACAAAGGATTTTGTCAAGGAATTAGGCAAGAAAAGGCGACGGGAATGTTGTCTCCTTTTGGTCACTTAGGAAACATTCCTGTGGTGGAGAGAAAGTGAAAAGCTTGAGGAAGGCCTTAGCCTGCGAAAGGCAGTTGTTGGCAGCTATGAGATTGCCACTGAAATAACATTGCTGTGCACCAGACTAACTGCCAACCACTCTCCTCATTCCTCCATTTTCCTCTTTAATTCTTACTGAAGCGAGTTCCTCACATCTGAAATCTAGTTGATGGCACTGGTTCCATCCATCTTCCCGTGCACCTGCACTCGATAAATACAGGTGTACCCTGGTTTTCCCCAGTTGCTCTGTACGACAAGCTTCAGAAAGCGGAAATCTCTCTTCCCATCCTGCAAAGAACCCGTAGCAAAAAGCAGGGTCACTCCTGGGGTGTAGGGAGCGACAGCAGGCTCCGCTCATCTTCCCCTGCCAGCCAGGTCTGGCTTCAGGACCAGCTCCTGCACTGGCTGAGGTGGCAGCTTCTCCCTTCTTCCCTTCTCCCACCCTCGCGGCAAAGGACCCTGCAGATCAAAAGCCTGGCCTCAGAGAGCAAGACCGGCAGCTCTGGAAACCTGAGGCTTGCTGGCCCCAGAAAATGGGTCCTGGAGAAAATCCTGCTGCACTTTACCTGCAAAGGGAAGGTCTGGATTAGCTCTTCCTGTGCAGCGTAGGTGAATGTCCCAAGCAGAGTTGCATCTTTGCCTTCTTCATCCAGTCCCTTGGAGATAAAGCACATGGGAACAGTTCAGGCTCAACATAGACACGAGGAAACACTCGTGCCAGATCTGGGAATGCGGTTACCCTCCAGCTCCTGCCGCTGCAGCATAGTCTGGTGCAGGATGCTGTTGGTGATGCTGACATGGTTGGCAGCCATCTGATGAATGCGCTGTGGTATGCTGACGATAGGAGACGGGGAAGGGGCCCCTGTGCTCCCCTGGGATCCTACGGAGCTGACTGGAGAAGGGCTAGGGGACATGGGTGATGGTGTTCCTGTGCTTCTGGAAACATACATTAATACAGTTACTTAAAAGGTGTTGGGATTAAAACCATGAGAATATCAGAACATACTGCAGGTAAGAAAATATTATTTCTGACTGCCAAGGTAATGTATGTTTCTGTGTAACTTACTTTCCACTGGCACCCCAAGGAGATGGGTTCTGGGCAGCTTTTGATGAATTCTGTAAAGGAAAAAGTAATTCAGAAGGCAGATAATTTATATAAGACTATGAAATGAATTACACTAAACAATATAAACAATATAAACAATATAAAGGTAAAGAAATGTAAAGAAAAAGTTGTGCAAGTATTTAAGTCTCATGATGCAATAAATCAACTCAGCCTGGTTTGGTGTTATGATGAAGCAGTGCTGCAGCACAGGCTCAGATCACAGTCTATTAAACACCCTGGCATGGGGACTGATTAAGAAAACATGTTAGTTGAAACGGGAACTTTTCACAGAAATCCTGGGAGTTCAGAAGAAAGTGCTGCTAGGACTTTTTGTGAGGTTTAGGCTGGAATTTCTTGTGATAGAGAAAGCCAGAAGGATTTCCTCCTACTCTCCTGTCTTTGAAGACAAATGTCATTCCCCTAGAACCTGTAAGACTCTGCAGGACTGCCTAGCTGACCACAGGGATGTGAATCTGAGACTTCTTCAGCTCAGGTGGGTGCTTCAACCACCAGGCTCAAGAATCTTTCTCACGATTGCTCCTCTTGGAGCTGTTCCTCTTTGTCTGAATACAGCAGCATTCACAGTGTCAGAGAGACTGCCTTTGTACACTGCTGTTTTTTCTAGGTGAAGAAAGTTCCCAACAAGCCCCCCAAAGGGAACATCAGATTTAGTGTAATCTCTTGTGTACCTGCAGTCATTAAGACTCTCACTGGTACAGTGTGCTTAGGCTAAAGAATGTCATTGCCTGGGGAGAGACTACCTTGTACAAGCACTACATTTACAGAGCAGAAATTCAGGTGTCTGCGATAATGGAAACTGAAGAACTAAAATTATTTTAGTAGTTAGTGTGCAAGAGCTGGTGGGAATTTTCTGGCAGGTTCCTGCCCATTTGACCTGTGGGAAAACTCTTCTCCTCTCCCAAATGCAGTGACTGATTTGATCCTGGGCCTGTGAGGAAGAAGGATGTAGAAAACAGAAGTCTAAGAAACAAAACTTTTCTAGTCCATCCCATCCATAGCCTCATATTCAGGAATGGCCAGTCTCTGATTCTGCAGAGGAAAGTAACCTCCTCACACTCTCCCCTGAAACCGTACATGCAGATAATTGTGTGCTTCCCTTCCTTCTTGACAGCTGCGGGAGACCAAGGGAAGCTCTGCACCTTGAGAACTGTTTTGATATTTGTTTAAATGTAAGACTGCGGGTGTTGCAAGCTGCAGGAGCTACAAGGATTAACAGAACTACAAAAACTCTTGTGTCCCATCCATGGCTTAGTAAGGAAAAATGATAAACCAGGGGCTTCAGAGCTTCACAGATTTCAAGGCCAGGAGTAATCCCTCAGGACACTCAGTCTGCAATTTCCCTTTCCCACCAATCATGGAACTTTTACGAGAAGCTAAATGACATTTAGAATTTATTCAATTTTATTCATTTTGAAAAAGATAGCTAGTCATGTAGAAATCCTAAGACACTATTTATCCTTCTTGTCCTCCTGTGTCCTGCTCTAATGTTTAGTAGGCCTCACAGTTAGAAAAACAGATTCTGTTTCAGGGTTTTAGGATTGAGTTTTCTTACCTTCAGTGCTAGCTTTTGGATTTTGTTGATCCAATGCCAGCAGAACTGCATGTTGCCTGGTATTATCAGCTCTGTTTCCCTATACACAATGATGACACCCTCTCTTAACCTGTTCTGCAGTAAGCTCGACACATCTCCTTAGCACCTCTTCTAAAAGTTTGTTTTCTCAGTTTTGATGTGTCCTCTGAACTGCTGCTTGCATTCCTGCACTCTTCAGGTGCATACTGCCATTGGCTGCATTTTAAGCAGGGATCACATCAGTGCTGTGTGTGCCCTGGCATTCTTCCTGCATTTTGACACTGGGCCTTCTACATCCCAGGTAAGTGGTATGAAGAATAAAGTGTCCCACAGTGGTTTTAGTGGTTTTTCCTTCAATGGGTTTTCCTTTTTTTTTTTTTTTTTTTTCTTCATTTTTTTGGCAGGAAGGGTTAAGGTGTGAAAAGGAGAAGTTCTCGTTTACCATCCTAAATAGAACTAACCTGGGAATCCTCAGCATTTGCTTGTCTTACAGAATAACTACTGGCCTTTGTCTTTCTAGTGTAATGGAAACCAAGTATATGTTATTTATTTGCAGAGTTGGAGGCACAAAAATACAAAAATCGAAGTGGAGTCAAGGATACTTCAGCTGTAAATGTAAACCAGCCTCTGCCTTACTGTACAACTTACCTCACCTTTTTTCTCATGTTTTAGGTACGTTGCTCCAGCTTCCTCTCAGTTCTGCACCAGAAGGCTGGGGTAAGGATTCTAAAGAGTGTAATGTTGTAAGGGACCACCTCTTACCCCACTTTGCTTACTGCTGTCCATTCTCTTGGTTTCTTTATGCTCTCTAATATGTCTGGCCCCAGAACATCTGTGGCTTCTTTTTAATTCTCCGCTGCATTATCTATTTTTTTTTTTTTATAATGGAATAAAATACTTTAAAGGAGATTTAAATAATATTTTTTTCTTTTCTAAAAGAAAACTGTGTATAATTTTCCCTGCAAATGTGTGTGACAAGGCTTAAAATCTTTCTTTGATTGATAATATATGTGGAAGTTCTTAATGCAGTCAGCATTTCACATCACTCGGTTTAGAAAGCTTTTAGATACCAAATATGAAATGAGTGGAGAATTGGCTTGTTTTCCACTGAAAATTATAGCAAATGGATTTTTTTCCCATTTTTACTTTCAAAGGTGAGAATACTTTCAAATGTGAAACTGCACTATCATTATATCAGCAGGAGCTCTGCGAAAAACCAAGCTCATCTTGGCTATAGCAAAGTGTAAGTCCATTTTGTGTTTGCTGTGAAACAGCTTCTACCTGATAGTATGAGACATTTTACATGGTTGAGAGCCTGACCATCCTGTTCTTAATGCAGGTATTCTCTGAACTGGTAAAGAAGAATAAAGTACTGTAATAGTCACATATTTCTTTCCCCTGAAATCAAGTCATTGTTAGAGAATGTTGAATTATATATTGCTAAATTTTTAGAAGCAATTACAGTGATTTCAATTTCAGTTTCACAATAACAAATCTGTCAATTTCCTTCACTGTTTTCGTGTGTTCAGAATCTGGTCATGAGCATTTGTGCTTGTGTTTGAATTTTTTTTTATTAGCAAAATGTCAAAGGATGGATGCTTTTGATTTCAAGGTACCTCTCTCTGTAATAAAACCCCAAGAGATGATCCCTTTGTTCAAAGACAAATGGCTGCTGGGAAGGTCCCCCAAAACAGTTTTCCTTAAAGCACTTGCATGTTCATATTACTATTTTTTTATTATTTAGAAAGATAAAGGCTAATTTTGTGTTTGTAGATCAAGTGCTGGATGGACTGACTGCTAGGTGAACTCTACCTGAAAGGTTTTGTTCTTGAGATACTTTTCAGGGAAAAGTTGCCTGCCAAATACGATGTGTTAAAATATGTCAAGTGACTTCTTGTCTTACTGAAAATAACCAGGGTTTGGACTCTGCAGAGTAGAAAATGGAAGCAGTAGCAGGCGAAGCAAAACAGGAGGAAGCCAGCAGTGTCATGTCAAGTACATGGCAGGTGGTTTGGCTGCCCTCTGATGCTTTTGTACAACTCCCACTGAAGTCAGTGTGGGCCATTCGCCAGTTCCACGAGTAAGAACATGTCCCACTGCACTCTCCTACCTATCAGTTCTGCTAAGTGGAAGCCCTGCAGCTGAGGACTGATCTAGATCAAAGTCTTCAACTCACAGGTCTAGTGGGAAGTGTAATACCGGAGAGGATTCTTGGAGGAAAATCTGTAAACCTAATAATAGTGGAGCTGGATGGCACTAGACAATTGACCAAGAATAATCTGAAAATACCTGTTTGTTAGTACAATGAATCTCTCATCCTCATGAAGGGACACAGTGTGTATTTTGCAAAGAGGGGCCCTTGTGAAGACAACAGAACTGAATAGACATCAGGCATTGCCATGGGAGTCTGTGATAAAACTCCACTGACTTCACAGGGGAAGAAGTAAGCCCAGCACACTGTTGAGGTAAGATGCCATATTTCCTATAATGGCACACTGATTTAAAAACATGCCATAAAGAATATACCTTGAAATACTCAATAAGCGCTTTCGAATACTTGACTGCATGGTCTTTCTTGAGTCGGAACATCCTCCAGTACAGAAGGGCCAGGCAGCGGTAACTAAAACAAAAGGGAGAGCAGAAGGTAAAGCATGCCCCCTGAACAGAAACCCCAATTAATTACCTTAAAGTCTCAAGCTAACACAGAGTGGAATGCTGACAGCTCTTTGCTTATGAATTTTATCACCATTTGTTTACAGTACTTCCCACTTTGCCATGGATTCAGGAGCAAGGCTAGGTATTACAGCCAGGACAGGTCACATTGACAAAGGCTCCCAGTAAGGTACTAAACAAACTGTTCTCAGAAGGGATTGCAGGTTTGGGTTCCCAGGCCTTGACTCTTAAGTCTACATACTTGACCAAAGGCCTCTCCTGTGAAAAAGTCATTACAGGCCTGGAACCCAACATATGCATTTTTTAAAACATTCTTTTTTGTAAGTGCAAAAGCAGCCTTTTTGGGTATCTTCTCCTGGGAGTTTATTACAGTAGCCTGGAGCTTGTATAAATGAGCTAGAGCTATAATGGGTGTATTTTGTGTACACCCCACAATCTCTTCCAGCAGCTGGAGATAGCTGGGAAACAGGGAAACCTCAGACCTGCCCAGATTTCACTGGCCAAGCTCCTCTGTGGGAAACCGGAATGGAGACTGTGTTGGAGCCTGGAAGCTATTCCTAAGCCACCTGCTGGATTTGTTCCCCAGAGGAAAGCAGCAGTGGGCTGAAAAACTCAATGTGTTGTACTGGAACTATCTTGCCCCTGTGCACTTCGTTAGTCTGCAGAGTGCCATACACCCTTAATGCTATGTAATTAAATGAGAGTAATAGCTATTAACTATAATTATACATCACTATAACTGATAATCAGCATTCAGGACACAGAAACTCTTTACTTTGCTATTGGCTTTAGGTGTACTGGTCTATTTTCTGAATCAAGAATCACCACCGCCTCTTCCCAGCAAGCTTTTTGATCGACGAGTGTGGGATTGCCCCACAGTAACACAGCTTTCGCAGCAAGTATCTGACACGTTTTGGTTTTCCTTTGGCAGCGGAGGACTTATTTTGAAAGTTGTATTTAGTCTCGGAGTTAACCTGAAGCACCAGAAGGTGCCTTGAGTTTGGAAGCTCAGAGAAAAATCCACCTTCCCGTGCCCAGGAGCTGCCCAAACCTCAGCAAACCCATCGAATTAGCAAAATCGCTCTTGGAAAAAATCCCAGGCAGGGTTTTTCTCAGCTTCCGGCCCTGACAGCAGAGGGTGAATTTCTGCCTTTGGCCGCTGGAGGGCAGTCTCTCTCTAGGAGAAGCGGCGCTGCCTGACAGCCTGGGAGCTGCCAGTGGATGCCGTGGCCTCGCAGCCACTACCATAACTCTCACTCTGTCACCTTCACAGGTACAGCACATATGCAAATGGTGTCAGCTCATCTGCTGCCTGGCAGACGGTGAGTTAAGATTGCTATTCATCGCCCAGAGAAGGCACCGTCTGCTTTCCCCCTCGCTGACCTTTCTGCTGAAACAGATGCAGCGGCTCCGTGAATTTGGATGTGGCTCTGCACATACCGAGGCGCTCCGGCAGCTCTCAGCAACCCTTTGTAATACGGCTTTATATTATTTTTTACCATTCTTTAGTAATTTTCCCACCTAAGTGTCTTTAAAACAACTGCCATTAGCGCATTCTGTGCTCCTGCCAACAGCACAGCAAACCAGTGACAAAGAAAGGGCATTTAAAAAATAAATGCATCTCTGAATATTTTATTCTTTCAAATACAAACGATTAATTAGGAGCCCTTATTTATGGAGGCTAAAAATGCACTTGATTTGGATTTTTAACAGATGGTTAATAGATGTTAAAAACACACTTGCTGATTGTAAATGTCCACTTACTGAGAATCAGGAACCATGTAATAGGTATTTTATGCATTAACCACATAGATATTAAATTAAAATTTGATTTTAATAACATTTTAGTATTTTACTAGCAATCAGCAACCATCCTATAGCATCTAAGGTGTGTGCTTATGTATCTAGAAATCTCAATTTAGAGGGTAATACAAAAGGCTTAATTAACACCATCACCGTATCTCCCTTCATATAATATAAACATAATTTATGATTATTGAGCCTAAAATGTCAGTCACAAAAGAAATGACTGAGCTATTGGTACAAAAATACATCACTCATAAAAACAACAAACCATCAGGCATTTAAAAATTAATTATGCTGACATACCATAGCTGACCTGTCACACTCAATAAGTATGAATTGCTTATTTACAGAGACAGCATACAGACTTGATACAGTGATACAAGGGCTGGACCTTCCCGGAGCAGAAAGTATTCTCTTAATTTCAATAGACAACATAATCCTATCTGGCTGTGTCCAGCATGAAAATCAGAGATTTTCAAGAACCGGCTCACTGCAGAAAAGAAGCCTTTTGAGGAAATCTTGATTTACTAACCATAATGCTGCCAGCTGTTTGTCTTCTGGCGTGGCGTTGGGGCCTGAGTGGGTTTTTAGTCTTACTGCGTACCTTAAACAAAAGGAAAAAAGCCAATGTGAGTTAACTGAGACAGCTTTATATTACTGACCAGAGAGCTAAGCTGCCCAATGTCATTTATTATGCTCCCTTCTACATATTTGCTCAAGTTACCAGACATGCATGTGCTTTTTCTGCTCATGTTTCAGAGATATTTTGCCATTAGCAGTGCCTCCCTCTGCTCTTTAAACAGCAGTAACTCCTTTGAGCATCCATCAGTGCAGAGTGGAGCCTAGCTGGTGAGGCGATGCTGTCCTACCAAAATGACCTCTGCTCCTGTGGAGACCCAGTTACACAGAGTTCATGCAGAAAGGTTTTCACAGTGTTTGAATGCAGACAGCCTGCCTTGAAGCTGGTGCTGCCCTCACCCTGCCAGTTCTGAGCGTGTCTACCAGATTTGCTCCTCCAAGCAGAGCACGGCAGAGGGGAACATGTGGCTCAGAGCTATTTTTGCTCATATGACATTACATTCAAATTCTATAAATATTAAACATCTACAGAGGTAGCACTGCTGTTTCAAGAGTGTATGTGCTATGCAATCACAAATTAAGTTTCTGGAAATCTCAGCTTCCAGCTGAATACCTGAACAATGGACAAGGTTAGGACAACACACAGCACTTCTGGGCTCGCTTCCAGAAAAATACCTGTCCCCCACAACTAGCTGCTTGTGTTTTTTCTTATCTTTGCTTTCAATATCTTTGCAAAGAGTTGGTATGAACATCTTGTTTCAACAGGCATACCTAGCAAAGCACTTATTTTTCTGAGCTGCAGCAAGTGACATCAACAGCAAATCACACTACAACACAACCACAGCTACACACATTATTGAAAGCTATGGATCTGCAAACAAAATTAGTTTCCAGAGTTAGGACCATATATTTACTATCATGAGAAAAGACAGGGCAGAGAAAGAAAGAGCTTTCTGCCTTTTGAAAATAAAAAGAAGGAAAGCATTGCAGAGATGGGGTGTGCTATTCTCTTACTGGAAAAAATATTTGATTTTGTTTAATAACCTTCCAGTCAGAAAGCTGGCCTGACAGTGCAGCTTTCTCTGCTACTGTGGCTGCGTTTGTTCTCTTGTGGAGAGGGTCACTCAGCTGCTGGGATGATTTTGACCTTTGTTTTCTTTACTGACACTGTCAACAATGTTGACTAATTAGTACCAACTATAATGGAGAAATAGACTTAGGAGACAAATTTTCTTCATAGGAACTGTGGGTGGGACTCAATTCTACTGTCCTGTTTGTAGAGTCATGAAGGTGACTAAGTGTAAGGGTAGCTTCAGTGTGAGCTGGACGGCTTTTGGGACTCCACTGGCTACAGTAGGAGCATATGCACCAAATGGACTTTGAGTGTCCAATTTCCTATCACTGTTCAGGTAATCTTTCAACTGCAGTCTTAAACACGTTGCAACATTTTGCAAACTACCACTCCATGAGAATGTTTTGCTGTTACGTATTATTATTTTTCCCTTTTGAGTAGCAAAACTTGTATCATGAAGCTTTTGAAATAATTTGCAACCCAAGTAATATGAAAAGCTTTGGTGTTTGTTTGGGTGTTTTTTGTTTTGGTTTTCACTCTATATGCTTTCCTGATTTAATATCAGTCACAGATAATACATACACATTACATCCCACTTGGGAGTACCTCACTTCTCCCCTCTTACTGTATCTAAGGAAGTATGTGATAATGTAGATGAGCATGTTTGCACAGAGTAACCCTTCCTACCTGATGAGTTCAACTGTTTCTGAATACATTGTATAAGGGGATTTAGATTCCATTGGGCCTTGTTCCATTGCATTTCCACACTCAATAAATGATAGTGCTGCTTCTGCATAATTCAGTGCCTTTCCAAACTTTTCCACCTAGAGGGAAAAAACAAGGACACAGAGAAATAGTGTAATCATCAAGATATGGTTACATTTGATAGCATTTTCACAACATGAATTGTAAACTTGACACAAGCTGGTATATCTTCAGATTCACAAATTTTCCTATGAGAAACTTAAAATCCATCATACAGGATGCATCAGTGAAAATCATAAGATACAGAAAGTAGAACTAGAAAAGGCTACAAGATGTTATTACGCCCACACTCTTGCACCTAACAAAGGATCAACTCTGCCTAGGACATTCCTGACGGATGTTTGTCAAGGCTTTTCCAGTGCTGGAAATTCCATCATCAGGCTTTTTGTTTCAGCTTTCATTAAAAAGCATTTCACACATCTTTGAAAATGTAGTTTTTCATCATCAGTCAACAAAGAAAGGCGATTATCTTGAACTAAGAGAATGAGAATTAAATACTTAAATATTACTAGCTCTTACTCAAAGACTTATAAGCCTTATCTCTGTTCTCATGTCTTTTTTATCCCTACCATTGTCAGCCCTGCTTGACCATACTCTCCTCTTTCAGGATTTTGCTTTCTAAATCCTCCTCCTCTTTCAGGGACTGCTTTGCTCCTGCAGCTTCTTATGCCATCCTCCTTCTTTATTTATGCCATCCTGCCCCATTTCTTTATTTTCATTACTTTAACTCTGTTGGTGTGTATTTGCGTACTTGTATGGATGTACGTGCATATAAGTCCTCAATGATGGCGTGTATGTAAATGTGCATGTAACGTTCATATATGCACACTTACATACCACTTAATCTGCTCTCAGAATTTCATTTTTTATGTAGATAGAGATGAATCATACTGATACCTCTCTGTCCTGCCTTCTTTTTCTCTCACTCAGAACTCCTGCGGTACATAAAGCCCATTAATGGACTGGATGCATTTGGTTGAAATCTGATGCACACAGTGAAAGGTTAATGGACCTTATTCTTTTCCAGGGGTAAAGATTTTAAATAGCAACTTTGGAATGGCACACTGGCTTCAATCTATTTTAGGTTCTTATATGACTCCCATTGCGATCATACCGGAGAACTTCACAAACTTTTTATTATATTTCTCTCCCTGACGCTCTTGTGCGGGTGGAAGTGCTATTATCCCAATTTCACAGATGGGGAACTAAGGAGCAAAGAGGCTTAGAGTAATTTTCAGGCTGCACACTCTAAGTGCCTATGTTAGGTACTGCAGTGCCAAAGTAGAAAGTATCAGACCCAGCAAAGTAATTCAAAGTGCCTGGAGGCACATTGACAATATGGCATTTCCTCCAGGATCCCCACAGAGTCAAGGAGGGAAAGGAAGTACCAGCAAAGGGAGATTCACATGGTAAGTAAGGTGCTGGTCCACTGTGTAGAGAAGCTGAGTGTGAAGAGTATTTCAATCACCTAATACTGATGGGAGACTGTTTAAACTGTGCCTAAGAGACTTTCATGCAGGAAACTTGTGGCAGAGTAGAGAATAATGCTTGCACCTCCTGTTTCTGGGAGTCTACCATAAAAACATTTCTCTTCAGGCTAAGAATTTCCTTTGCATATTAAGTGATCTTTTCCATTCTGTTTAAAGCAACACACTAAAATGCACCATTTGTACTTCTCCACAATATTTTCTGATTTAAGACTCACTTTAGAGTAATATGGAACTGAATAAACCATGGAAATTTGCGCTAATAAACTCAGGTAGAGTGTAAAACTTAGTGTCCTAAATTAAGGGCCTGCTTCTGCTGCCTTGGCCTTTTTACATTCTGCACAGCTGAGGAAAAGAGGTGAAGAAGCAGAGGTTGTGAGCTACTTCTTTCCTGCTGCTGTGACAACAAAGTGTCTGTCTGTCAGCAAATCTACCCCCCTTGAATATGGTAGCCATATTAATGCAGGGTCCCACTCCATATATTGCGTCTGCCATCCTGGAGGCTGAATGTTTATAAGGCTTTGCTAACTTATTTGTAGCAGTGGACAAATGTAGCCTGGGAGAAAGCTGAGAGATGGCAAAGGAAGCTCTCCTGGAGCACTGTGTACTTTGTTGCATTCCTTCGTCATAGAATCACAGAATCACAGAAGGTTTTGGGTTGGAAGGGACCTTAAAGATCATCCAGTTCCAACTCCCCTGCCATGGGCAGGGACACCTTCCACTACACCAGGTTGCTCCAAGCCCCGTCCAACCTGGCCTTGAACACTGGCAGGGACGGGGCAGCCACAATTTCTCTGGGCAACCTGTGCCAGGGTCTCACCAACCTCATAGTGAAGAATTTCTTCCTAATATCTGATCTAAATCTCTCCTCTTTCACTTTAAAGCCATTCCCCCTTGTCCTATCACATGCCCTTGTAAAAAGTCCCTCTCCATTTGTTTCAAAAGAGAAGCATCTCTTTAGTGCTCCATATAATCTCAGATTCCCTTTTTTCCTACCAGCTACAATTTTAGACAGGTCAAAGCCAGGGCCAAGAATCTGTTGCAACAGTCCTTTATGTA
>JANHGB010018957.1:3936-37788 GCA_026283785.1 Coracopsis vasa | reverse complement strand
CTGGCAGCAAAGGAGGATCAGCAGCATGGTTTTCTCCTCGCTCTTTTTCTGTGGGAGCAGAGGCCAAACATACATACGGAAGTTAATGAAATCTTTTGTGTTCTTTGTTGAACAATTAAAAATTAAATTAAATTAAATTAAAATTAAAAATGGCCTCACATAACACACGGCGAGGTAAAAGTTTGCCCTGACAATACAAAATGAGTAACAGCTAAAAGGAGTCTTTATTTTGGGCAGGGTGATAAAATGAAATATTTGCATGATTAGGCCAAAACGAAAGATCAAGAGAAAAAAAAAAAAAGAGCTCACAAACATTTTAACACAACTGAGTGAACCAAAGCCTCTGCTCTCAGACAGGTCAGAAAGAACACTGCAAAGAAACAGAAAATTTGTTCTTTCCCTCTAATTCTCACTTCACTGGAGACAGCACATTTATCTATCTATCTCCTGTACTTTTTCACTCTTCACAACTGATTTTCCCAGGAAGTTTTTGTTTATTTGTTTTGTTTAATTCATTTGGTTAGAAAATACTGTCTTAGTATGGGTCTTGCAAGGCAGCATAAAATAAACACATGGTAACTTCTCTGTATCAAAGTGTTCACAGTCTAATTTAAGGATAGAGGGTAGAGGATCATGGAGAAGAGAAGGAAAGGTTAATTAAACTGAGATGATAAGGGTATCAAAAGTAAATTAGTTGTGGTGGTGACCAATGAATTCTTGATTGTTTTCAACTACTTCAAATAATACTAATAAAAAAAAAATGTATAAAAACATGGCATTTCTAGGGTGAGGTGTTGCTTGAAAGTCTCACACCTGAATTGTATTTCCAACACGGTTCAAGAATATGTTCTTGATTAATCTGAGGTGGATGCTCCCTTTTCTTTTTGCATTGCACTGTATATTCATGGCTGTCTTCTTCAGTTCTTTTGGGGACTGGTATATCAAATAATAAAATGGGCTTTCAGCACTGAGTGCACTTAATTCTCAAAATGTGAAGTAATATTGTAATAAACCAGTTGATATTCTCATAATGGAAGGTTGGGGCCTGGAAATTATAATAGTTTGTACAGTAAAGAGCCCAACATCCTGTTTTTGAAAGAAGAGATTACACAAATTTGCAATTTAATGAAGATATCTTGATTAATTTTGTTATGAAATTTTGGTTATGAACTGCTGCTTGGTTCATCGCAGATATTTACACTATAACACTATGGTGTGTGCACACACATACACAGCACTATTGAGGATACAAAGTCAATAACTTAATAACAGATGGAAGAATTTAAATTATCTGTGCAAATTCAGTCACATTTAGTGTGTACAATGCTGCAAGACAAAGATTCAGAGCTGTATCTCTATAGACCTTTTCTTTGTCTTGCTGTGTCTTCTACCAACTCAGTCTCTGTGTCACAGCCCTGAGAAGGACAGATAGACTGAAGAGCCTGCTGGGTGTATCTTACGTTTATGTTTTCCTGGGAATTCTGCTTCATTTACAGCATACAATGAAAGATAGTTAATGAGCACTCATTCAACATTTGGTTTTACAGTCAGTTTTCAGTGAGCAGTCCCATGTTTTGTTTTAATTCGCTCCATTCATGTCATTCTCCGAGGACACAAATATTGATTTCCTTGTGGTTTTTTTCTGCAACATTTTTCGTTATATTATGTGAATGCTACACAAAATAATTATTTTCATATTTTGTGAAATGACAGGTTGGTATTCTTTCCCCATTTTACAAATATCCCAAAGAGGAAAAAATATTAAGATTTAAAAAATATTCCTGAGTTTTTCATGTCCATTTTGAAATACTTGTCACTCACTTTCTTGTCAGAAAAGCATTACAGAAAGACTCAAACCATGGCTAGCACCAAAAAGAAACTGTGTGTCACTCTAGGGTTATGGACCGTTTTCCCTGTGGAGACATTCATTGGGCTTAGGCTTAACCCTTTTTACTTCTTTCCTACTGTTCTACGACTCCGCAATCCCCACCTACCACCTGTGGCAATATGTAAAGAAGATTCTTACAGGTATTTATTTATTCCATTCCATACTTACATGATCACCTTCTTTTCTGTAGTGCACAGGAGGAATGGGCTTGAGGAAAAGCAAGGCTGGGTTGCTCTGACCTGCAGCCTTATTGACAAAGATCTATTCTTCCCCATGGCTGAAGTACATTGGGACTTATGTATAAGGCTGGGTATTTTGTGTTTCATTTTAAGTGGGTTTTATTTTCTTGTACAAATTATGGCCAGAATTTCCTAACATGTGTCCTGGTGAAATTCACTTTACAGAATGATTTGCTGAAATTAATTTATTCCAAGGGAGTAGAATTTCCATCATGCGAGACATCAAACCAGATTTTACTTCTTTCTATGACTTTGATTTACAGGCTTTCTGCTAATTTTTTAAGACATGGTTCTGTAATATTAACTTATATAAATCAACACTGGGGTACAAAAAAGAAATCTATGCTTAGCAATTATCTGGAATCAGTAGGAACTGAAGGTACTGCTGCCAAAATCAGACCGTCAAAAATGAATTCTGTGCTCTTTAAATCATCTGAAGCAACAGAATCTCTGAAAGCAAATGTATATTGCAATTCTAAATCTTAAAAATTTCAATAAATATAAGAAAGAGTTCAAATATATACACATGCAACTTCCCCTCTAGGCGTAAATTCTTCTCATCATTATCGTTCCCTTTGCAATTTGACATATGGTGCTGAAACAAAAAGGCAAACAATTGATGATTATTAGATAATCACACACCTGGGAGACTTCAAGGCACAGGATGTAACCAGATAGAACCACAGAGGTATGATAATTTTTCAGTTATATGTAATCATGTAATTTCTTTAGATTTTACTGCTGCGATAAATAACTTTCAGTGTGAATAGAGCTGCCAGTTAATGTCACAATATTTCACCTACAAGACTTGCAGAGACTAATGCACTCCTATGAAAACCTTAAAAGCTATTATAATTAGAAGTCTGATTCAGTCTAACATTCATAATCTGCTTCTGGCAGTCTCACTGAAGTTATAACATTTGCAATGCACCCCTCCCCAGCAGCAACAGAACTAGAGCAGTGGGTATCAAATGGCCAAGATTTATGTATTTACTTTACTGATAAAGAGTAGGAGGAAAAATTGGGGCATTAATTTGCATCTATGTCCAAATTTTATTTTATTTTGCCAACAACATTAAGGAAAATTTTGCTGTCACTGAATATAAATGTTGAATATCAAATTCTGTCGTAAAATAGATCTTGAAGAGAACAGAAGGAAAAATGTTGTGATCCTGTTACATTTATAATTTTTAGAAATAAGTATACTTTAAGCATTGTATAGGGAAATGTTTTTTGGTTTTCGTTCATAATAATTTATATTACCATTACTGACACTGAACGTAGAGGTTAAGGTAAAGTGTATAAAAGGTAAGGTGCTACACAGAGCTTCATAAAAAACAAGAGAGGCTATTGAGGAACAGGGAGTGGCTGATATGGGTCAAGCTAAGATAGAAATAACGGTAAGGACAAGCTAATCTTAGGTATTGAACCCAAAGGAAAAAAAAAAGACAAAAAAACCAAAACCAAAACCCAGGTAAAACTGAACATCTCAGAACAGAAGAATAGACTTACACATTTCTGACTTATAGACAATAAGACAACTTACAATAGACTTACACAGTTCTGGACTCTGCCCTCTAGTGAAGGACCATAAATGAGACTCTGGGGTCACAGAATCATAGAATCATAGAATGGTTTGGGTTGGAAAGGACCTTAAGATTATCTAGTTCCAACCCCCTTGTCATGGGCAGGGACATGTCACATTAGACCACATCGTCCAAGGCTCTGTCCAGCCCAGCCTTGGACACTGCCAGGGATGAAGCACTCACAACTTCCTTGGGCAGCCTGCTCCAGTGCCTCACCACCCTCACAGTAAAGAACTTCTTCCTTATATCTAACCTGAAATTTCTCTGTTTAAGTTTAAACCAATTACCCCTTGTGCTATCACGACGGTCCCTGATGAAGAATCTTACCCTAGTTTAATTCTGCAAATAAAGGCTTTGGATGCAAAAATATAACAAATATCAAGTAGGTTCACATAACTTTTTCTCTGTGGATGACACTAATGGGTTCATTACATATTTTTTCTCTATATTCTCTGAAATTTTCTATATATTCTGGCACTAGTATTTGGAAAAAAAATTCAAAGAAGGATTTGACATCTGGAAAGCATGCTCTACTATACGTCAAAATACAAAAAAAATAGGCTCAAGAGACATTTGAGAAGTGTCTTTTGTATTGCCTACAGGTACAAGAAAAGCTGATATTCATTAAGATGGCAGGAAAAGTGGTTGGAAGCTGAAGCTAGACAATTTTGAGTAGAAATAAAAGGCTTATTTTTCAACACAATAGTACTAAATCAGTGAACCTAAGGATACCTGGCCTCTCCATCTTTTGATGTCTACAGTCAGGAAGGAGTACATCTGCAACACTTACTATGGCAACAAAGATATTGTGAGCTCACAAAGGAGGTTCTCCAACCTGTGCTTTGCATGAGAGTAAGCAGAGACTATGACTACAGAAGCTGACACAGACTGTTCTGTGAGCTGATACACACTGAGAGCCTGTTGAGCTCCAGGAGCAAGAAGAGAGTAGACTTTACAGTTTTCAACATATCGATCCTGCTCCTGCACCTACATGGATGCAAATTTATTTCTCAGGGTCTTCTCAAATATGGGGCAGATGTCAGTTTGCCTCCATTTTTCGAATATAATTGCAATAGAAGTGTAAATTACAAAATTCTCTATAATCTTATTAGACACACAAGGTTGCAGGAAGGGTAATAATCTTCCATATAAAAATTTCAGTAACTTGAGCTATTTTTCAAGAGAAGCAACTTTACATACAACAGAAACTGACAAAATTCAAGATTTCATAAGGGGACATCTTTATCTTTTTCATACTCGTTTATATAGAGAACAAAAGACAGACATTTCACACTTTGAAGGGCTGAAGACTCCTGGCTTTACTACATTACCAAAGTAATTGTGTTCCAGGAGTGAATTATTTGAGAAGAATTACGATAAAGAGGAGTTGAAAAAAACAAAAAAAAGGCAAAAAAGAAGGTGAAACCAAAAGACTGTCACTATAAAATAGATTTTAAATTAATTAATGAGGAGAAAAACTGCAAAGACCACATGAGGAGAAGATTAGTGAATTAAGAAAAAAAAGTGGAAGGGAAAAACCCTGTACTTATACAACCTATATATAAGATAAAGAGATCAGCTGCTTAATTTCTCTTTGGTCTTTCCACTGGCATAAACCACTGTCTTCCTTCTTAACACTTGAAAATGAATAGCTTTAATGTTGGTCATAATGTTTTCATGTTTAAGAAATAATTCTCCTGGTGACTTGGTGAGAAATACAGGTTAAACCTACTGGAAGGTAAAACAGAGTGAAGCTTAAAGACATTCCACAAATTCAAAGATATACCAAAACTGAAGCCGTGCTGTGAACTAACTTCTGCCACATGGGTTGGTATGAAGATTTGCTGAAAATGTCATTTATTAGAACTGTTTCTGGAAGGGGTGGCCATGGCAGGACCTCACCTACTGGGGCCTGTCCCACCACCCAAATGCCTTTGGGGTGGGGGTCCTTCTCCAGCCACCTCAGGCCTGAGTCCCTGTGATCCCCAGGGAGCTGCCACCACCTTGATGTGTGTCTCAAAATGTAGCCTTGAACCTAAGCTGTAAGAAAATGTGTTTTCCCAGATGTTTGGCTGAAACCAAGAGCAAGTACACAGATACTGATCCTCAGGAGAGTTATGTTTCCATAGCAAGGCACTAACTTACCTCTCTGTGTCATACATCTAGCTTTTGAAAAAGTTAACTGATTTTTCTCCTGGTCAATGACCACGCAATATCCTGGAACTCTGCTAGGAAATTTTGCAAAGTGGTTGGCCATTTGTGGGATACAGATTACAGGTCAGAGGATATATCCAATAACCTGTCTTCACTAGGTAAGGAAACTGGGTAGATTTCACTCGTGACCACATTAGGAAGACAAAACTATTAGACCATGTTAGGTCACTGAGTCTCTGCTATTGTAAACCAACATGGCTTATGAACCTTATGTGTGCGCCATTTGTTCTTCTGTATACTCTGGGAAATTATTACTCCAAAATGACAGAAATCCTAGTAATATTTTTACTAGCTCTGCAATTATCGTTATCCAAGCGCAATCCCAATCTCTTATTTTCCTTCCCTATAGGAGATTGATCAAAAGAGCTCTTTTATCTACACTGTCAATCATTTTCTGACATTTTAGCTGTCACCTTATTAACACCCTCTGCTTGGCTGTCCTTGAGAAGCGAGTGCATCGCCGGTGTACTGTAGATGTTGGCCTGGCTGTAGGAGAGCAAGGGCATAGGAACAAGGACAGTGAGAGGTGCACGAGCAAGCTACAGGGCCAAGCTTCCCCATTAGAACAGTTGTCTGCTGCTCCCAGCAATCCTCAGTCCTAAGCCACTACTGACTGTGCCTTTGCTGAAGCACATGGAGGAGAAGAATAACCAGCTCCCCAGGGCTCTGGAATGCAAAGACAGACAATCTTAAAGCTTTTAAATTAGAGTTTTATTTTTTGTTTTCTCTGACTTTATTATGATCTAAAAAGAGAAAGACTGTTTTGCTGATAATAATCTGAAATCTCTGCTTGTAACCCGTGCAAAATTACTGATGTGGGTAAGACAGATGACTAGTTTAGTACAAATGTAGAAAATAAAGCTATGTTTCTCATTTCTTTAATGTGACTGAACATTTCTGTTTCACTGATTTTTGTCCTTCATTCTGTCATTACGACACTGAAAAAAGCCCTTGACTTGTGTATATCACTCAAATGATGTATGGGGTTTGATTAGAATCCAAACCAAAACTGGTACAGCAATATAGCGCTGCTTCAATATGTTTGGGACCCAAATGAAAGAGGTAGAGAGAGACCTAGTTTCAATAGACGGTTTGATTTTTGCATTGTGGGGGCTCTTTGTTGAAAGTAAGCGTAGAGAGGCTCTGGGAGCATGCATGCACAAGAAGGCAAATTTTTATTATTTGTTCTGCACTGCTAGCACGACAAATTAGTTCATCTGCAGATCCATGAAGTTACCTAATGAAGGGTTTCAGAATTAAGATATAAAGCTTAGTCTTTCACCTTTGGTTCAAGGAATCCAGTTACTAAAGTCAAAAGGAGTTTTGATATAATGAAGTCTGATGGTAAAGCAAATCATTACAGTCTATTACCTGGGCTTTATTTGAGTACTAATCCAGAGAGAGAGAGCATCCAAGATGGCAAGTTCTCCTGAAAGTTGCAAGAGTTGCAAGCAATCCATATAGATCTTCCTGGGGCTGGAAGCAGAAAACAACCCTTAACACTTCATGAGGTTAGCCCAGAGACCAGCCCTCAGAATAGACTACCCCAAAAAGAGGCAGGCAAAAGTCCAACATGTGAAACAGAGCATGTTAATTTATTTAATGAATGAATAGAGCACAGATCTATTTAATGAACCTGATTCAAGGACTATTCGTCTGCAAATTGTGTCTTTCCGGAAAAATAACTCAAACTACTTATGTTCAGCCTCATGCAGGCTGACATAATACAACTTTCCCCCCCACCCCCAGAAAAACTTGAAATTATAAGGATTTCACATCTTGATTATTTATTTCATAGAAAAAGATATTCTGTGGTATCATAACACTTGGAATTAGGAGCTGGAAGTAGAGTTCTTAATAGGGAAGATATCTATTGTTAGTTTAATATCTTCACTGGTTTTAGACTGCTCTTACAGTCTTTACTAAAGAAATACTGCATATTTTCTGTGTTCTAGTGACTAAAATTCTTCTACTGTTGCTGTCCCTCAGCAGATGCTCTTTTCCTGCTCATCTCTCTCTCTGTAACTGAAAAAAGAACTGAGCTCCTTGCCTCTTCTAAGCAGACATAAAAGTCTTCTTGGGTTTTTATGTTATGTGTTTTATTTTCTGTATGTTGAAAACTGGATGAAATGTGTCTCTTCTGATGCTAACAGAAACAAGAGAAAGGTGACATTGCTTTTCAATAATTAATCTGTCATCCAGCTTTTATATCCATCCAAAGAGACAGAACAGAGGAAAAACAGATGAACTTGGGAAAACATGCATTTCTGTGTCTGACCCAGCTAGTGGTAATAGCAAGGGGATGAGAGAAGATAGAGCAAATTTTGCCTCAGGGAGGAGTACAGACTCCTGCAGAGTATTTGAAATGGAGTCAATAAGATGTAAAAAGCAGAATTATGCTCAGGAGGGACACCATACAGTGTACAAACCAATACATATAAGTATCTGAAACGCAGGGTGCCTTTCTCAGTGTGTCAAAAACATTGTTAAAGCCTGTAATCTTACAGGTGTTTCCTTGCATTTAAAGGGCAGTTATGCCCAGCAGTTTTATATTACTTTACATTGCCATATCTATACTTTATATTACTTCACATTGCCATATCTATACTTTATATTACTTCACATTGCCATATATATACTTTATATTACTTCACATTGCCATATATATACTTTATATTACTTCCTTGCTGTTGTTTCCTTTGGTCATTCTCTTTCCTAACCCAAACAATCTGAACATGATTCACGGGTTTGCTTGGTGTTGTGTCCCCACTGCTAATGTTCAGTGCTCTTTGGTCTTCATGACTCATTAGTTTGGGCTGGTTTAAGAGGATACAGGAACAACACTTTTCTTGTTGGAATGACATATATGCCTGGAACTGCAGATGGAAGGATTTCAGGATCCCTTTCCAGTCAGTGTTTCTGCAAAAAGCCAAAGTCCTATACTTAGCAGTAAAATTACTAGAGCTTGCTGAAAAAATAAGGATATGCTTTAACATTTTCTGACTCACATGGAAACTTTTCACAATAGCTTTATCACAAGGCTTAGTTCACTTTAGTTCAGTAACTGTAGCTCTTTAGTGAGAAAACATGCTTTTGAGAAATGAAAACTGCCACAGATGATTCTGAGGATAATATTCATGAAGGAAAATCTAAAAACGATTAAAATCTGAAATTTCATCTGTGTTTTCATGACAAGTTTCACCCAGGAACAGAAAAGACAAATAATTCGCATCAGACTTTTTTCTGCCAAAATCTTCCCTCCTGCACTGCAAACGGTGCCTGTGCTGCCACCTGGAGCCCACGGATGTGTTAGGAAGGGGAAAGAAAGGCTGGGACGCGAAATCAGCTGCTGCTCCGTAGTCTCTGCGCAGACAGCTCTGGGACAACAAGCGAAAACCAGTCAGAATTAATGCAGGTTTTGATCTCACCTGCATGGTGTCCCATGCAACCCACAGTCACGGACTCAGAATATGCTTTCCCGGGGCTAAATCGCATAGTGGATTCAGGAAAAACTAAAGTCTCACTTCTTGTCTGAGCTTTGGAGTTAAAGAAATGTGTGGGTTTTTTCCGAAGTCGAAATGTTTCACAGCAATGCTTTTAAGCAAACACCAGCCATGGATGGTAATTTCAGGCTAGCACATGTGACTGTCAACAACAAAAGCAACAACTATATAGAATTTACAGCTCTCAGCCTGAATGTTACCCTGCTATGAGCACCGTAGTTGCAACTGACTTGTGTCAGTCACCCTGCATCAACAATGGACACGACACGGCAGCCAGGTACCACTTTGCAGCTGGGAGAGCAGAAAATGCCTTCTTAAACCAGTGGGAAGGTAATTCTTTCAAAGACACTGACTTGGTCAGCAGTCACTGCATGAGCATGTTATAAGAATTACTTTAAAAGTTTAGAAACTACTCTGAAACAGTACAGTAACCCAATAAAATATCCAACACTGGCACCTAGCAATAAGTAGTGAAGGCAGAGATTATGAAAAATACCATCTTATGATAAAATAAGTTCATCTCAATCAATTTCTATTAGAAGTCATAGTAAAGAAGTGATAAATGGAGGAAATTCTATGTGATTTGTAATCATGCTGAAGTAAGAATTGTCCCACTGTCACCTGTTTGTACAGCATCTAACCATTTTAGACACAATCCAAATGTTCCAGCCTGGTTCTGCAGTGATACAGGTATAAAAGGGACCTCCTGACATTCAAAAGTCTCAGGCAGAGCCCGTATCTGCTCTACCATGGAGTTTCAAAACTGAATGTAATTTTCACAGTTTTCTGAGCACCAAACGTGTGTACTGTCAAAGACATCTTTAGAAATTAATGCAGGTTCACAGTGAAACCTTAAAAATATAATATTTTGTTAACTGGTGAACTAATGATCATTTTTCAGAGATGATCTGCCTCATGAACAATGTGCCAAGGTGCTTAGTGACCTAAAGCAGAGACTAATTATTCATATTCTAACTTTGTCAGTATGAAAAAAACCCAGCTTATTTCTTATTAATAAAATACTAAATAGTGATTCTAAGATTCTAGTTAAAATCACGTATACAGGGGTTTAAACGTAGAAAAAATTGAAAAAAGTTTAAAAAATTTAAGAAGATTTTAAGTGCAGTTGAAAGGTGATTAAGTCAAGACTTGCGGCAAATGCAGAGAGTAAACTCTGAAGTGAAAGACCTTCTTTGTGTAACTTAGAAGCTTTCCCTCAAACATCAGGAGAATTGGCAAGGTATATGTATGGTTTAGTCATTTGCTAATGTACTAGACTGTAGAAGGAAGTAGGTGCTCTGATAATACCTAGATCCCTAGGAGGTAGAGCAATTCATTAATCATGTGAACACCAAGCAGTTTTATACTTTTGCTTTGTCGCTAAACATAATCACAAAATGGTCACAAATATTGGCTCAAATACTCCTCACAAGTTTGGCCTCTTTAAAATTCCATAAAAAAACAGGATTAGGAATTATTGAGATAGATTGATTCAATTGCAATAAAGAACAAAGTAGCATCAAGTTTACTCAAAAAAGTTTAATACTTCCTTGAAACTTAGTAGGAACTTACAAGCTCTTGGGCCAAGCCTCAACTGTTAAAAGGCATGTGAAAAAAAGGAGGAAGAATATAATCAGGATACATGGGCAAGGTAGAAAATGATTGATGTCCAAGGGTAGACTGTAAATGTCAATATTAATGAATGCTTAACTCTCTTTTTAATATGCTCTGTTCATTCCCTTCCATGTCTGGAACTTTATACTTTTCAGAGTTAGCTTAAATAAAAGAGCATTAGTTCTGGAGGTCATGACATATTTCCGTTTTTAGAGTAGAATGATCATGACAAAAAGTTGCTATTCTGAAACATATTAGACAATCAGAACCTTCCTTTTCTTTTCACAAGGAAAACCCACCTCTTTCTTTCAGTTGATTCAGATCTGTTTCAATAACTGGTGCCCTCTTATGGGCATAGCTCTCCTCCAGCAATTTGCACATTAAAAGCAGGCACCAATCATTTAGACATCTCTCTTAAAACAGTAGAGATTATATAAATTGATGGTAAAGCTTTTTTATTTTTTTTTTCCAGAAACAGAGTGATTCTTGTAATCTATAATAATATTTATTTATACACTTAAATGAAATAGCTTGCCTGAACAAATGTTCCTTTCACATACCTTAAGTTGATTTCAGCCACCCCTTTGATGCAGGCAAGCTGCAAAAGCTGACTAATGACAATAACAAGCTATGGAAAAAAAAAGGATTTATAGTATATATTTTGAAATGCAAGGCATTGTCTCATTGACCACAGAATCACAGAATGGTTGAGGTTGGAAGTGACCTTCGGAAGGCATCTAGTCTAACATACCTGCTCAAGTAAGGGCACCAAAAGCCAGCTGCTCAGGGCCATCTCCCTATGGCTTTTGAGTATCCCCAAGGATGGAAACTCCACAACCTGTCTGAGCAACCTGTGCCAGTGCTTTGTCATGCTCACAGTAGAGAAGCATTCCCTGATGTTCAGAGGGAACCTCCTGTGTTTCAGTCTGTACCCACTGCCTCTTGTCTTGTCACTGGGCACCACTGAAGAGACCCTGGCTCCGTCTTCCTTGTACCTTCCCTTCAGATATTCACACACATCGATAAGATGCCCTGAGCTTTCTCTTGTCCAGCGTGAACAGTCTCTTTCAGCCTTTCTTCAAAGTGCTTAACCATCTTTTTAGCCCTTTGTTAGACCCTTTCCAGCTGCTTAATGTCCGTTACTAAGGAGGCCAGAAGTGGACACACCAATACCACTGAAACATGAAATGGACTCACTACTAAAGAAAGCTTTCCTAAAAGTAAAATTATTTTCATTTTTATTGGCTGAAAAGTTTGGTTTTACAGAAACTCTTAGCCACTACATGCACTGGTTTGGTAGACAGTAATTCCCAGCATGTCCTGCACATTCTTTGGGCACACAAGCTTCCCTAGAAAGCTAGACTGAAAGGGACTCAGCACTCTGTACATTTTTTATACAAATGTAATTCATTACTGTAGCTGCAGCTAAGAGAGAATTTATCTGAAAGTACAAAATGACAGGAGGACTTTTGCTAGAAGCGCTTAGAGGACACTGAATAGTGTTACACACAACTCCTTTCTTTTAGATATAATATCTTCACACATGATTATTTTACCTGGAAGAACTTGAGAGCCAACTGATTGAATGAAAGAATAAGATTTCCACAGACAATGTCTTTCTTTGGGATGAACACAGGTCCAAGGGCCACATCGCTTTCCCTGTTGTGAGGGGTGTGTGTGCTTATAGAACAACAGGACATTTCTACAGTATTTTAAAATGTGTCAAATGCTGCCTGTAGTGAAAGACTGGAGGGTATCCATTTGCCAGTGCTTTTAGGCTTCTCAAAGAGCAGTCTGTTTACACATCAGACAATGAGGCAGAGAACTATAAGCAGAGAGGGTGTCTGTGAGCCATGTCTGACTAACATGAGCATAAGGAGTCTAAAGGTTAAACTGAAAAAACCAAAAGAAATGTCACTTTGGACAAGCATTAGCCTGTGGCACTGCATTCTGTAGGAGAGCCCATCAACTCAAATAAAGAGGTACTGAAATGCACACATATACTGTAAACCATAACCTTGAGAAAAAATATCTGATTCTGCAGATATTTGGGAAAAATAAATGAAAGCAGAGCTTGTGGTCAGGCTTATCAGCCTTCATGAACCTTCCCCCCCTCCACATCTTCTTATGGCCAAGAGCACCAAACCACAAAACCAAAACTGGAAAGCCAAGAGGAGGAGAAGCTCTGGGAATGGCAAGGAATGACATTTTCTTGCTGAATGCAAAAAAGCATTGAACAATGCCTGGTGCTGCTGAGCTGAACAGCTTTCCTCCCATGGTGATGAAGCTGGGTTATCACAAATACCCTCCCAACCACACAACCTGCCCCTTTTCACAGACTCCATAAGGGAACAGCCCTCAAGAGCTATATGTAGCTGCAACCGTCTTCTTTCCTAGCGGAAGAAGGACAGAAAAAAATCAATTTTCTGACAAGATATTTTTAAAGACAGCCTTCAGAAGGAATGAGGCATGGAAATCACCACTCTCAAAAACAGACTGGAAACATTGGATGTATTTACAGTTGTGTAGTGGTTTTTTGTAGGTAACTTTTAATTTTTCATCCAGATGCCTATTCCTGGCATCCTATATTGGCACTTTCATGTAAGCACCATGCATCTGAAAATTCATCAAATTCTAACACATATCAATAGCTCAAATCCACCATATAATTTGCTGCAAATAAGTTAGGCATGGCTTGTTTTAAAGATTTGTCCATGCTTACAGACTCTGATGCAAAAGTTTCCCCATTCTTATTAGTTTGCCCATGTGGGCCTTGATATAGAAGCTGAATTCACATGAAACAACCTTACTTACAGGAACAATAGAATGTAGTAGCTTCTACTTGACAAACAGAGATGATAACAAGCAAGAGCCCTTCCTTCACCTTCATCCTGACCACACAGAAAACAAAATCTTAACACCTTTGGTATAGCATGATTCTACAGATTATTGTTCAGCCACTGTTGTTTCATAAAATCACAGAAAACATAAAAATCATGAAAACAAGTCAGAAAGGAAACATACACTAAAAACTCAATAATCACAAACTTAGGGTAATTCAGCAAAAATATCAAAGCTACAAATCCACACAGGACTTTGGAAATATTCCTGAAATTTGAGTATCCTATAAGTACTCAAGAATCTTTAAAATGAAACTCAAAATTGTGTTAGTTCGTTATTTCTGAACAGGCTTGCATCTATAAAAAAGAGGTTTCCTCACTCTCCAAATCTAGATGCTCCTGTC
Source organism: Coracopsis vasa (assembly GCA_026283785.1). Lineage (NCBI taxonomy): Eukaryota > Metazoa > Chordata > Aves > Psittaciformes > Psittacidae > Coracopsis > Coracopsis vasa. The sequence goes on along the minus strand of JANHGB010018957.1, from coordinate 23,500 downwards.
ACTGAAGGACCTGTGAATTTTTCCAGGTGAGCAAAAAACAGCATTTGGCCAGTGGTTCTGTTCAGGGAACTTTAGAACCTAGCAGTGTGAGATGCATATCTTTAAGCAATCAGAAGGTGGCACCTTATTAACGCTGCTGCGGCAGTGCTGTGCCAGATTTGTGTCTCCACTCTTTAGAACAGCTCAGGGATGCAGCTGGGTTTTAGCTAGCTTCAGGGAGGGCAGGGAGATGTGGTCTGCTGGAGACATAAACAAGGAAGAAAGAAGAGTGTTGGAAAGGTGAAACAGGTTTCTGGTGGTATGACAGACCTATCAGCACGAGGCAGAGACATTCTTTGGAGGCATATAAAACACACGATATGTTTAATTTGAGTTCACAGAAACACAACAGATATAAAGAATAAGCATAAGCATAAGAATAAGAATGAGAAATAATACTTTTACTGAGAAGAATTTCGAGACTTTAAGATATTTTCAAGTGCTAAATACATGCAAGTTTGCCTTGAAGATGTCAGGTTAATTCCAGTCCTTCACAGGTATGCAAGGATTAGGTTTTGAAATAGAGAGTACAGAGTACAACCATCAGACCTCACGTTTGAGAAAAACAAAACAAAACAAAATAACCAAAAACCAGACAATAGTTTCTGACTTTTCTGGCAACGGCCAGAACTCTATATAATCATGCCACCCTCATCCCCCAGATGTAATAATTTGCTCTGTACCTTTTTTGAACAGCCACCATGACAGTGCAAACACTCCATAATGTATCAAGACTTGCCCTCCCTCTTGTTTTAAGAACAGAAGGATCTATGCTAACGCTTGCATTAATTGAACACAGCATGTCCAAGTTAAAAATTAAGTTGTAAATGTTTGAATATGTGCATTGTGTTGGTGTCAACTTGTGTTTACCGTTCTTGTTTGGATGAAAAAAAAGGAGGATTGGGCCTTTTCAGAGCCTCTGGCATGAGGCAGTTTGTAAATTGCCGTGTTAGAGAGAGGTTCATTTTATTCTGAGTTGCAAAAATTCAAAAAGTGAACACAACAGAATTCCCACAGGCTCCTCAGCTCAGTGCAAGACATATTGCAGAAGTGGTTAAACATACTTTACAAATCAGAAACCTAACCCAAGGTGCTTCCGAGATCAAATGAGAGCATGAAAAACTGAATAAATACCACTTTTACCACAATAAATGGATCCTGTCCCTGTCTGAGCTACTAGCTGCAAACTCTGAGACACTAAGGTGCATTCAAATTCAAATATCATGCGTACTGAGCCCTGAATCCTGCTTACACCATAAGTATCCATGTACATCATAAATTACTAACTGAGGTATTATACATTATTCTGTTTATTTTCCAAGAAAAAGGGGATATAAACAAATTCAACATAGCAGTTGGAATGTCAGCAAAAAATCTGACAGAAAGGTGGGATTCTAAAGTTTTTCCTTTAGATTTTGCTCTCTAGCAGCAATTCCTTTGCATGGGCCACTAGCACAAACCTACCTCTACTCCATGGGGAGTACTAATATCCATCTCAACCCCTAGAGGGGCTGGTTCTGATTCTGCCTGGATTTGCTGGTAAACCTGCAAAGGGAAAGTTAGAATAAAGAACATAAAACCAATCAAAAGGTTACCTATACTGGAGTTCAGATAGAGATCTGTTTTTAACTGTTAGCCTGAGTAGTCCCAAAAGGGACTTGCTCCCTGCTAGCTCACCTGATCCCGCGTCGTTCCCATACTGCCAGCGAGAAAGTGATCCCTATCCACCCCCTCCTTCCTTCTTTTGCTTCTGTAGGCCTCTCTTGGTCTCCAGGATTTCTGACTCAAGTCCCAGCTTGTACAGAGGCTCTTCTATGCCATTTTTCTTCTAAGATTGGTCACTCCTGCCTCTGTACCTCCTGTCCTGCTAAAGCCAGCTTTCCTAGAGAGTACCTGGCTTCAAAGAGTCCAGAATGAGCACAAGTTAAAGCTTTAGCTGGCAGCTGAGCTGGTCACTCCTTTGTCCTGTGCCAGGCATGACACCGCTTGACACACATGTCATTCTATTTGTTTTGCTAATAAGAAGACGGATAGGGGACAGCTGAGAAGTTAAGCCAGCTCTGATTTTCCTTAGGATAAATTTTAAATTACATAAACCCTCAGACTCCCTAAGGAAGGACTGATATAAACCATCTGATGCAGAAGACCATTTGATAGTCCATGTGCCACTAATACTGTGTGACAGTTGAGGATCACTTTTAATTACTGGGATCTTTTTAATACCAATGGTGAAGAATTACTTTTGCAGTGAAGCCAGTCCAGATGGTCAGTTGCTGAGCAAGATAAATGGCTCTTAATGAATACATGTAAATTATAACTGAGGGAAAAGACAAGACAGAAAATGCCCATTTTTTCGTTCAACATGCTTATTTTAATTTTAGTTCTTTAAAAACATGTTATTAACTAATGCAACCAAATTTTTCATGGAGATCAACTCCTATTTTTTATTTGCTTTGCCTAAATAATCTTAAAATGCCTTTAAACAGAAGGGGGGGGTGGATTATGATAACAATACAATAACTACTCTATTTGGCACTTTTTAATAGACCTGTCACATTGCACATGCTGCTTTTATATGAGCTGAAGTACAACAAATTTTGCTAAGTTAATTTCATTAACTGAAGTTACGGCAATACTTTAAATGAAAAGGCACAGACACCATGCTGTTAACCTTTACCTGCAAATATATGGTCTTTGCTGCTAAATTATAATAATAATAAGCAATTAAATAAATAAACCGGTTCCAGTCTTAGTCAGAGAGTGATTTAAGTCTGAAAAAGCCATCTCAGAATGATTGCTATGATCCTGATTGCACAGCAGTGTAGTTAGGCATCTAAAAGTCAGGTAGCTGACCTATGTTTATCATTTAAGGTTCCATATGTAGCCAAGGAGGAAGAGAAGCACATCCAAGGGCAATTCATCCTACTTGCCTTGAGGTAGCATGAATCACTCAGGAAAAACATCTGTCTCTCTGTCTTTTTCATGGACTAATATTGAAAGCTTAAGCTTCAGGTTACTAAAGCTGAGAGAATTCCCAGTCACGCATCAACATGTTGTTCTAGGCCCTGCTGACAGCTGGGAAAAACTCTCTTATCTCCCTTGACACAGTGGAGGACCCAACATCACTTCTCTGCAGGATATTATTGTTGCACATGCTTGATTAAAAAATGCTGAGTTCCTATTTAGAAGATTTGTATTCCTTACTGTACATCTTTCACCATACAGTCAATTTGTGGAAGTAAAGATCGTACTGGTATGGAATTTACTCCATGGATGTGAAGTCTTCAGTCTTGCTCAATCAGTATCTGTTGAAAATTCACTATAGTTGTGTAGTGCATAATTGTGTTTAGAAACACTAATATTTGAAGAAAGTAATTGTCCTATATTGTTCTAATAGAAAATAGGATAAATTACTCCTTTTTTTGATAGTGAAACACATGTAATATCAGCCACTTACAGTAAAAATCACTCTTATCAGTCGTTTTCTGGTAATTTAGTTAGTACTGTTCTTAAGATTCTATATACTTTAGAGACTCACAAAGCAGCAATCTGTTGTGTGAAAGTCTGGTCAGGTGGATACCACTGACACCAAAACTAGCAGTACACTTACAGGTACAAGTCATCAACTTTGGCTGATTTTTGCTGTTCCAGCAGCAGAGGACAGCAAGGGAATCATCCTGAAGGGCTTCGTTCTGTTACTCAGAGCTGGTATGGGGCTATAATACCTCCTTTATAGATGAGGAGAGTCTGGAGAGATGGTATGCTATAGAGAGTCCCAACTTCAGAGAGGCTAGGAACTGCCACAGCAGTTCTTTATCCCCCCACAGCACTACTTTATGCCTAAGACCACATTCCTCACTAGTTCTTCTTCACTTGAATGCAATCTCTAAGTCTTTTAGGACCCTAGCACAGTAAGTAAATCTTCTATTAGGAAGCCAAACATGAGAGTAGAACAAAGCGAGTAAGTAAAGACTCACTTTATATTCTTGAAAAATCTGTAGGACATGGTGGAGGCAAGACTGTACACACAGCTCCCTTTGTTAGAGCAAGGGTTACCCCAAGCTTTCAGATCTCTTATAGCTATCATTAACCATTGCTGGCATTCATTGCAGGACATTAATTTATGTATTTTCCTTTCCAACAATATAATTGTGTGTTTATTATCCTTTAAATTAAGGCAACAGGAATAAAAATACGTTTGATCACCCTAATAAACTTATTAATGTTTTCAATGAAGTCAATTGTCTGCAAGATTTTATCTGTGCTAATGGACACTGACTCTTATGTCATTCATGTCTATTGAGACTTTTATTTGGTATATTTTTTAGATTTTATCTGCATTTATATAAGCGTTTGCCTGGCTAACTTTAAGCCTGTGTTGATCACTTGGCATGGGCACTACTGGATTATGTTCTGAAGTATATTACTGGATCAGGCACATATGGTAAAGTAATCTTGACAAATTTTACAACATACTTTTTATTTCCACAGTGATCATGAGCACTCATTTTCTGCTTATATTCACTTACATTTCTGTATTTAAGTGAACAGAGTGCTTCAGTGGTTGAACGGAGTGAGTTGTCTGACAGATCCTGGTTGCACATTGAGAAAAAGCTAAACATTTCACCACACATGACAGCTACTGAAGAGCTAGACTTGATATGATGACATACTAAGAACTTCAGGTTTGAGCACTGTGAAAGTAGCACAGCTCATTTCCATTCAAACCTACTAGAAAAGTACTCTGCTCATGGTATGGGATAGAGTCTCAAGAGGCCCCTGAGAAAGCAAACATCATTCCTGAAGAGTCCTGGAGACAAACATGAATAGTAGTTTTCTAGCATTTTAAAAAGTAAGGGAATACATTCAATCAAAACATCCAAACCAGAACAAAGGTATAAGTCCAACATCTTGGTCAAACATAATTTCTCCTACAAATGTCAAGCATGACTGAAGGATGGGAAGAATTTTCTTGAGCTGCTTTTCTTGAATCATTCACAAACCAGTCCCTATTTTAATGCTGTTTTTTCTCAAGAACGTTGTCCCTTTTTCTTTATCCAATTGATTGACAAAACAGTTCAATTTCTGAGTCTGGAGGTTATTCGCAGATGTTAATTGCAACTTCAATTCTTAATTATTTGTAATAGATGATTTATCATCTATCTGCATTATGGTGTTATGCTTTTGCAGAAGAATGGATGGCTGGGGACTCGATCAAAAAGAATAATGAATAATAACGCATTACCTGAGGTTTTTCCTTTGAGCTTTGCTGCCATGTTCTCTAAATATCTAGGCCCTACTCAAAGCTGAAGCAATCTCTGGAAAGATTTTTGGGACCTTCTCATCATCTTATAATCAAATCTTCAGGACATAGTTTGTCACTATTTGCTGCATTATTAATTAATACAGTGTGGGGTATGAAATTGAAGGGTCCTTTTTCATCCTTTTAGGAGTCATATCCCGTGCAAGTTTGTCTAATTTTTCATTATTTTTCCACTTCTACATGAATTTTTAAAAATCATGACAATTTATACACACAGAGTTTCTTCCATTGGAATGCATATTCTTTTTTGGCACAAAGCTGATAAATTCCCAATTATTTGTTCAAACAAATGAAGGGCCAAGATACCTAGTCGCAGTAGAACAGTACTGCTCAAATTTCTCATGCTATTGCCTTCCGCTTCATAGTTTATGAAACTTTGAAACTTTTCTTTCTGATTTTGACTGTTGGTACTAGAGGGACCCAGATTTTGTCTTTGAACTGACAGGTGTGTGGTCTGATTTTGTTGTTGTTAGCAGTATGATCATTCCCAGCCAAATAGTGGAGCCTGACTCGTTGACTTACGTATGTCATCTCCTTTGTATACAAAGCAGGAAAGAAATTTGTCACCGGCATCCCAGATTCAACAATATGAAGCAGAAAGGCAGGTGATGGGCCCTATAACTAATCTCTGTATATCAGTCTAGTTGAGTCATGCACAGCACTGACAATTTGCATAAGAGAAAGAAGAGCCGTGTCTTATGCCTGTGGTGGGTTTGTCTACCACCCATTACAGAGTGGCACTCCAGCTGCAATCAAGTCTTCTTTTTAATTTGTTAAATAGTTTTCATTCACCACGTGGTGATGTGTGATGGTTGAGCGTGTTTGGATGCTCCCTGGCTATGCAATGGTGGTTCATTAGCTAACCCTTGGCACACCAGTGGAGCTCTTTCATTAGCAGATAAAGAGCACAATTGAACAGCACTCCTTGAACTTTGGTTGACGTGTCAGTTCTTGCTTACACTGTTACTGTTTGCTGGAAGCATCGAGGCTCACACATGCAATGCAAAGCACTGAAAGGGGAAACTCCCTGCCACATCTGATTTGTCTTGCTGTATCTGAATAGAAGCTAAGCTAGGATCATATAGGACAGCTAACAGCAAATGGTGGATTGGGAATGAAAAGGAAATCTCTGTGAAGAAAAATATCTGTGTCTGATACTTACTGACATACATATTTACCTTGACTTTTTTTTCATTGGCAGAGTGTACGTTTCGCCTCAGTGACTCATCATTTACCTTTCTATCTTGTTTGGTAATGTGAGCAGTCAAAATTGATGCCACTAATAATAACAAAATAAATACAAAGCCACTTGTGAAAGTGTAAATAAATAAAATATCATTACTATTTTTTATATTAATTGATAACTAGAAGAGAAAAATATAGAGCAAGAAAACAGCACAAGCAATATATTTAGCAAGAAACTTTTTATATCACCCAGTTGCCACGGAAATACTGCAACAAAGGGGGTGGCAAGCTTGAACACTTCAAGCTCTAGTCTGTACTTCAGGCTCTGGTCTTTGCACTATTCTACACTAGATATGTGCTACAAGCACTGAAACTCCAAAATGCCTCATTGAAAGTGTAAAAAATAGTCCTTCATGTGAAGGACACTTCTCTGGAAACTTCTCTTTTTCCTGTTTTCCTATAAGTAACAAATAAATATGTTACCTGGGCAACCTATACTTGTCTCGTTTTGTTCAGTTCCATTATTTCAAGCCTCTGTTGAGTTCTTTGGTAGATACACACACATGTGCACATACACACAATGAGAAAATGACTAGAAAATAGTATGGAAATACTAGAAAATTTAATGCTGAAATCCACCCCAGACAAAACCCACAAGAGCTGCCCCGGGTGCAAAACCAGTTGCTCAGAGCTGAAGAGGAGAATGCCCGCCTGCCAGAAATATCACCACTGCCAGAGCCACTGCTGAACTGCATTCGCTCCATCACACTGTGTGAACAAGTGTTAGGGATGACTCAAAGTTCCCCTTACAGCTTGTTTGTGCTTCCCTACCTAGCAGGGTTTCTCCATCTTGCACTCTTCTTGTTATTTTTGAAATTTCATTTTAAGACTATATTTATGAAGGGGAGAGGTTTTTTTCATTCCAGGGTGTAATTCGCTCAGAAAGCAAATGCTCAGTGCTGTATAACCTTTGATGTTAAGTAAAATTCACTTTCTCTTCAAATAAATAAGGGTGAAGAAGCATTGGGATTTTAATCTCTCTGGTCTGGAGTTTGTTAATTTGCTGTTTTCTTTGAAAATGACACACCCAGATGATCCTGTGATGTGCGCATTACTAAAATAAATTTCCAGGGTGCCTAGCAACCTTGTTCTGTCCCGCAGCATAAGATATGTCTTAGTCTGGAATTTGATAGTGCTCAGAAATAACGGATGCCATCAACACCAACGAAATTCTAATCTAATATTTCTAAAACCCTTCACACCAGCTTCTACACTGAGGAAGCACAGTTCATCCAAATTTGTTCAAGGCAGCGACTTTATCATGCAATTACACTCCCAAACTATTTTTTTCTCCAAAAAATCTTAATATTCGAAGGAGCCACCTAATTCCTTTACCTCTTTGACATGGCAATGCAACCATTCAAGCGAGTACACTGGTATTCACAGCTCACCTCTTGAACTGGTTGATGTTCAAATGACATTTTTCTTATAGGCAGCCGTAGGCTATGACTCTCAGCAAAATGCTGGACACTAGAAGTCACTTATCAAGCTATTTCTTTCATATCGGTTCTGAATGTGGTATTTCATACTTTTATTTCCTTCATTATAGACATATGCCGTAGCTTCTCTCCAAAGGAGACTGCCAGACATACAAATGATGTGGCTTCTTTTCCCGGGTATTGCAGCAGGTACCAAATTTTCACTGTGTCATTTAAAATCTACTGTTAGACCAAATTACTTTGATTCTCAAAGTCCCCTTCAAAAAAATGAAAAACATGATTTTGCTGTTAATAGGCAATTTTTCTCTTAAGAACACAGCAATATTACAGAAGGTACATGCTCAGCCCTATCAGAGAAAGCTACAGAAAAAGCTGTTTTCCTCTGTGTTTGTTCTCATGATTGCCCTTAGTGACTTTCAGCCTAGCCTTCAGGGACAATCCTTCATGTGGATGTAATATCACCTCTGGCTCAGTCCTGGATGTAACCCACAATAGTCCCTTCAGGAAAGATCTAAAGCATCTATCCATCTAAATTATTTCAGTCAGGCAGTCAAATGAGATTTGAATGAATTTGGGTTACAACATTAGGGCTGCTCACTGTGAATACATGAAGTCAACAAAGCCCAAGACAGTCTTCAATATTTTCAAAAAAGCCTAGAAGTTATTAATTCGGTATAGTGAAAAATCAACACACTCCTTTAAAAAGATTTCAATTCCTATTTTCAACATGACATTTTAACTTGGGCTTTTTGAAGTAATTCTCAGTGAAATAATTTTACTAGGAAATATATGGTTTTATTTGGGGCTTTCTGGTCTTTATAGAGATGTGAAAGGATAAAGATTGCAAAAACCTAGGGTAAACTCATTAACATTAAGCACGTCCTTGCTGCCTTCTGCTCATTGACCTTCCACTACAGCCCACTGCAATTCCAAAACCTTGACCAATTTGTTATTGTATTTTATATACAAAGATGTTTTCCATTTTTCTCATGAAAAGTGCTGTAATTTTCCTGAACCATTACACTGAATCAAGATGTAAGAGAATAAGGTTCTATTCTGAACCAGTTACTCCTTTCATAAATTTTTTTTGAAGTATCTGTATTTAAAAACTGTTATCTCACAGAAGTGTAAAATCTCAAATGGCTCCCTTAAACTGCTGTGGATGTGATTTTCTTAGTTTCCCAATGAGACTCATCAATCACTTTTGTCCAGCAAAGTACTAAGATGAAAGAGACTGCATATTTTGATTATTTTAGTATATAGCAAGCTCTTTTATGCTATTTTTAAGAAATCTTCGTGGCTGTCTTTGCAGAACTAGCCATGTGGTAATGAAGATATTCAGTTTTACAGCTGAAGAAAACTAAAAGGAAAAAAGTCAAATAATTTTTAAGCACATTTGCAGAGCTGTGTTCCTATGACATATGTCATGTTTTCAATGTAAATGGGTAAGAGTTAGTCTAAAGTTTTCTTAAAATCTCCTCCAGGAAGTCTTTGGTACTTAAATGCTGATGTTGAATGCAGGTCACCAAAGGTTCCGCTGATAAAACAGAGACCACTTGGTATTTGCTTCTGTTACTCTATCAAAAAGTACATATGGTTGTGAACAGAGATGCAGATTAAAATTTAGAGGTGTGATAGCAAGCGTCTGAACACAGACAGAATTTCTCAGAAATTCTCAAGACATTCTAAGATAAATCACTATAAATATATATAACAAACATAGCATGTTATAACTTAAAATGATTTCCTTTGGATTAAACACAAGTAAAAGTCAAATGAAATGGGTTTTTTTGAGAACCATCAGTCACTTTTTTATTCTTGTGTAACAAGTTATTTTATCACTTTTGTATTAAACCTTGAGAGAATTACTGATTCTGAGAAACAGAAATTTGCAGACAATTTTCCATATCACTGTCAATTTTATGAAAATAACAACAAAAACTCAACTTGTGTTTTTCATTACTGTTCTCCTGTGCTTGATCTATTTGAAGCAGGCAGCTCAAAACCAACAAGGTAAAGACAGTTTTGTTCCACTATCTTTTTAACTGCAATAAACTATAGAGAGAGAGGAGGCTGGAAACATATGAGAGGAGCAGAAACTGGTATATTGAATGCAAACCATAATGTTCAGCTGTTCTGTAAACAATCCTCCAGGACAATTTAATTTCAAACACATGGAAATCCATGTAGTGATAATAGATGCTATAGGTCACTGGAAATGGCTGACTGCTGGGAAAGTGGTCACTGGTGGGAAGAGAGAAGGACAGGAAAATGAGGTTTCTTCAAAGAAATGGCAGCATTATTCCTTTGAGGCAAATTAAAATATTAAAGTATCGGTGAGGCAGACACGCTGTTTTACCAAGTGCAGGGTCAGTACAGCACAGACACATGGGTTTGGATGTGGAGTTACAGGAATAAAGGCTCTTGGGATCATGGCTGGGATGCCTCGCTCAGCCACAGGAAACAGGAATCCTCCTGCTTTTACACAAAGCAAAACTTGCTCTTGAGCTGAGGAGCAATCTGGCAGGTTTTGGCAGGAATTGCACTGTTGGAAATTTATTAAACTGAAGCCTTTGCATACACTAAAGCAAGCTGAAATTCAAAGATACATAGCAGGCTTAAAGGCCCAGAAATATTTACCACTATAAAGAAATGCTGAAGGGATATATTTCTTAGTACCAAAAGTAATTCTCATGTGTTACTGTCTTTCCCCTCAACAGGGTTAAGTATCGAGAGCTGCCCTAATCTCAGATCATGCTTGATTCAAGTCCCCAGTTTCTTACTTATCTTCCTGTGTATTTTTGCCTGGAATGAAAACATGGGGCATAACATCTCCAAAATACACCATTTGACAAGGCTTCTTGAAGTCACTAGGAATAACTCTAATTCAAACTGCTTCCTGAGCAAATAAAAACAGAATAAGTATTTTTTTGAGAGTGTTCAGTCAATTTTATTTTCTTTTACAGCTGGAAATATGAACTGGATAGTGCATTTCTCATTTGCTGAGATTTGGAATTTAACTTTCTATTTTGCATTTTTACGTGAAAATATTTCCACTGAAATTTATGTCCTTCTGCTTTAAATAACTAAGCTCAAAAGATATGCATAAGCGTCTTTCTAAAAAAGAAGCCAATTTAATACAAATAAGGATTTCTTCATATAACATTGTGCTGTCTGCAATTTTTACATTAGACAACATCTACTTTTATTGAAGTTGTCAAAAGTAAAATAGATATTGTGCACAGGTTTGCCTATTATTCATGTTGCCTCAGCTTCCTTTGCAAATGGGGATAATTCTTGCCTGGTTGACATGTGGATTAAGTAGTTGAAATCAGAGCAGTACATTCATGTGATTGTCTATAAATACATAACAGAAAACACAGGACAATGTCTTGGCAGCCAGGAGAAGCAGTGAGGAAGAAGTGATTTATATTTAGGCTGTACAGGTCTAAGAAAGCATCAGAAAAAGGTATAAAAAATTGCATAACAAAGCCAAGCACAAAGCTCCTCTTTTCTTTGACATAACCATTCTTTTTTCTTTCTGGTCAGCCTATGCCAGACTATACATAACTGTTTAACACTTATGTGTCAATTAATGAGATTGGAGGAGTATAAGAGAGTTATTGTGACTTGAACTGCTCTGTACCTTTAGTGATGTCTCCTCAGTTCCCAGTGTCAGTGCATTTGATGCACTGCAGGTTAGACATTCTAACAGACAACCTTGTGCTTTTCTCACTGAGAAAAACTAACTTCCTTAGTACAAGCACAAGGTCCTTCCCTGGTCCTGGAAACAGTAAGAGGCCTATCCACTCACAGATTTCAAGAGGTACTCTTCCATCCCAAGCACATTAGATCTGCAGCCTGAGAGAGGATATTCATCTCACCTGCCTCAAAAAGTCTTCAGGGTCGACTCTCACACCTATGCTGGTTTAATTGGCAGACTGAGAGAGGCACTCACAGCATGTGATTCATCTCACCTATCTCCAATGCCTGCTTTAGCATAAGACAAATTGTGCTCCAAAACTGCACATTTTTCTCCACTGACTATAATGGAGATCAATTGCCTAGGCAGGGCCAACCGGTTACCTCAGGTGCAGGCGTCAATGTCTGGTCAAGAATGCATTTCAGTCACTGTGACCACCACCTAATGAAGATGTATCCAAGGTAGCTTTAAACGTGCAGCAGCTGACACCTACTTTGGCATGGTACTCTGTGCAGGTAGCAAAATGGATCCAAGGAGGTGGCCCAAACCTGCTGCACCTGGCAGGGTACTGGAGCAGGGCACAACCAACTCATAGATCAAGAGTCAATGCTCATCGGCTTTCTAAGCACTGGAACAGCCAAAAGTAACATGACAGTAGGCACAAAGTGCTGAGGCAGAGCTACATATGCTGCCTTTTGGCATAAGCAAACTGTATGCACTTGGTTCTCAAAAGACTGTCATGACATTCTAAGTTTGGAGGAAAGCAAATTCTTTGCACTGACATCAGAGGGGTTGTTTATTCCCCGTCAGAAACAGGATTTTCCGATCTTTGCACCCAGAGATTTTGAAAGTCTACAAATGGATTAATTCAGCATCTTCTATCGCACTTTTTTAAAAAAATGGCTTAAAAAAGTTGCCCCCTCTCTATTTTACCTTTTGACCTGATTGAAAATCAGATCTACAGAATTCTTTAATTGCCCTCCTATAGTGAGAACTCAGCAGTGACTGACAACTTGCAATGTCAAGTAAACCTGATTTAAATCTAGTGGTCTATATGCTGCCAAACTGGCATATTTGAACTGGTGTAGCCTGCATTTATTTACAGCACTTTAATATAAACACAGATGCAGAAGAATCTGTTCACAGTTTTTCCATTCTATAAGTATTTTCTTGAACCATTTGCGTGCTCTGGTGAATTTCTGTATTTCTTTACTGTGATTGCCTTTTAGAGGGGAGGTTGTATTCTATACAATGGTAGAAAAATGCCTGAAGACTTATGAGTTTTTATATGTCAATGTTATACTTTACTAATATGGAATTAGAGATTGGAGATCAACCCATAATTTCCCTGACTTGAATTTATTATTCTCTCCTCAATGAAGTATGTTTGCAATAAACACCAGAGAGGCTGTCTGTCAAACCAGAAACTAATGTTTCTGCTGCTCAGAGAGCATAAGTTCTCCCTGCTTGGCAGAAAGTACAGAGAAGTAGGGAATAAAGCACTTGATAAGGATGCAGAGACAGAACTAATGTCAAATTATAATTACTATTCAGGTTTCTTGCTGTTTTAATGAATTTTTAAAGACTAGGTGTTACTCAGTTACACATATTAAAATTCAGTTAAGCTGTATTAGGTAGTGCATTCTTATCCATAAAAGGTTTATGGATACTAAAAATATCTTGCAGCTTCCTATAGATACTTTGAAGAGCCTTAAACTATAGTCTAAAATACCTTACAAAGTCTTCTGCTTACACTTAATGCCAAGAACACCAATAGCTTTACTTAAAATTATGCAGATGCACAGTCCTTTGACAGATAAGAAATCTACGGAATAAAAATTGGCATGAAATAACATTTTAAATCTACCCTCTAAAAAGTTCATTTTATTATTCATCTTTCCTGCATTCTTTTTCTAGAAAGCTCATTTCTGGGCTGAAATGTATCACTTCCCATAGTGTCATATTTTGACAATCAGGTACAAATTAGGTAGTTTTTCCATTAAATTAAGTATTGTGTTTTCAATTGTGTGGCTGGCTTATGAAAGGAATTTTATTTTACCACTAATTAAAAGTTGTCTTCATTTCAACCTAGGAAAACAGATGAGGATATGTAATGTAAAGTGGTGGAGCTGAGGAATCTGGTGAACTGATGCTTCAAGAAAGCCTGACAGACAGGAAGCTAAGGACTCAGGTGGATAGATGTATGAAAAGTCACGTAGAGTTACACCAGCAGAATCTGGCTGAAACCCAGTCATAGCACGACAGCTACGAATTTTCACAAATAATGCTTTTCTTTAGCTGTTCTAGCTACAAATTTTGCACCAGCAGCATACCATATGAATAAAAACTAGATTTGCATCCCAGTCAGCTGAGATGTGGTAATTCACTATGTATGTTTTATATCATCCCAGCTGCAAAATAAATCAATTACAAAGTAGGTGAACAAGTGTATGGATACTGTTAGTTAGCAAACAGGATTGACCTCCTTCTGATGTACTTCATACTTTCCATGAGAGAGAGGAAATGCATCCAAGGTCCACAGAGTTCAAGGAAAGTTTGCTCCAAATTATTTATTTTATTTAGACCAATAACCTCTTTTATTAGACCAAATATATTGGAAGAAAAGTATGTGACAGACCTAATCAAAACATACCTTTATTATACAGCAGTCATTAGAATTCAGCATTGGTGAATTACTGCAACATAACTGAGCTCTTTGAATCAGCCCAACAGCAATGAAATGCCATGCAGTTTTGTTGTGGACTTATTTGGCTGTCATCTCAGGGGCTATCAATTAGCTAGAAGGTAAACTACTACTCCTTCACTACAACTGAAGGTATGTAGTAGTAATTCATTTTGTTTCACAGACCACAACTGCCCTGCACACTTGCTGAGGCTGACAGCAGTGAATTCTGGACCTACTTGTATGTTACCCTAAAGATTTATGGATTGAATTTGCAGCAACAGTACACTACACTTCTGAATGAAGTTGCGCTGGAAGAGGTTAGGTCAAGTAGAGGAAAGTCAACAGTTCTTGATCTGTCTCATAAAAACCCACACCTAGTAGGCTTCATTCCTATCCTTCATTTTTACCTCTCCCTGAAGTCACGTTGGCTACACTTAGTGGAAGTTTCTCTTCTTCTTTCCATTAAGGAAAAAGTCTTAATTTCCCATGCATATGTATGTGGAAAAGGTAATTTCTGTTGGTTCACATCTTCCATCTGGTTGAATTGCATTCATTATCCCTGAGAAGAGCATCTCCACTTCAGAGAGCAGGGTAGAGATATCTCTAAGACTGTACTCAAATAAAGCAGCCAGTACCTATGACTGTTTTCCTGCCTACAGACAGATGAATTGTAGCCTTGCACCTCTGAACACAAGAACTGAGACAATTATAGCCACATTGTTAAGTCATAAAGGACCACACTTTCTGTGTGAGGGCAAATAAACACAGCACTTCTGAAGAAGACAGTTGCATTTTATACAAATTATCATTGCACAAAAGTTTGCATAGTAAAAGCAATATTCCATAACAGAAATGTTTTTTTAATGTAACTCAACTCTACTAAAGTGTTATTTTTCTCACCACTTTGACATGACTATCCAGATCATTTAAGGGAGTCTGGATTATAAAAACTTTAAAAGGCCTTCAGAATTTTCTTATGAAATATCAGCTCTATCACACAGGGAGCAAGATCACTGATTTTTTCAGTTCCAAACTGAACCTCTGTGCTAGAAAGATGAAATCAAAGATCCCTGCAATGGTGAATTTTCACTAGTGATTATAATAAATAGGTAGTCCTGTGCAGAAACAGGACTCTTCTGTAGATGTGTGGGGTTTAACTCATCCTACAGTACTGATTGCTTCAAAATATCTTAAAACATTTCTTCCACTGAGGAGGCTTACTTTTGGTTTTAAAAGTTAGCCCACTGCAGAATTACAAACATCAGTACTGAAGAAACCTATGTATAGACAGCATCCCTCTAATTTGATACTATTCAAATGTAGAAGAATTTGCATTTTTCACAGCTTAAGTTGCAATGACAGCAAAAATCTTTATGTACAAGAAACTTTAATTCCTGTCCCACAGTATATAACTCATACTGTCTAAATTTAACTCATGCTTATTGCTTATATCCTTGCTTTCAACAATTACCATGACTTGGTGAGGTTACTTGCCAGCTGGCTACTATTTTTGCCTTGTACCATTACTGAAATTGCAAAAGCAATATTACTTCTTGGAAAAAATTATCTTAATGTATTATCAAAAGGAATAATTAGTTGGGGTTTTAACTGTAACACACAAATTGATTTTTCGTATTTCTTTAAAGCAACACCATTCAATTTCTGATCCCACAGGAAAGGGATAAGACAGCCTTTGGATGTCTCCTGTGAAAAAATCTGCCTTCAGTGGTTTTTAAAGTATCCTCCCCAGTTATAAAAATTGTGACTGATTTCTTAAGGACATTTGAGATGCGTAGGTATACATATTTATAAGACCCACAGAATTTCACTTAGTGCTCCTGTGAAAATATAGTTCTGTTGCATAACAGAAGTTAGTGGTATTCCTTAACTAAGTCAGACTTTAAGAAAAATGTGATTTTTTGTGCACCCAGGCACAACAGAGAAAAATGAAATTATTTGATATCCTTAAAGGATACCTTTCATTGAATTTTCCTACTTTAGATTGGTAACATGCAAAAAAAAAAAAAAAAAAAAAGTAGTGTGATTCTTAATCCAAAATCTGCCTGTACAAAAATTTGATCAGGCCTGGAGTTTAATTTAGTTCCTAGTCCCAAAGAATCTTGTTACTGGACATTATCTCATACTGCAGCTGAGTGATGTCTTAGAACTTTCCCTTGCCTGAAGAGATACAGCCCATTCAGAATTATTGATAATTACACTGTATTTTTACCTGCAGTGTTAGAAACGATGTTCAGTTAAATACAGCATACACTGCTTATGTACCTACTGGCAAAACAAGCCCTAATAATGCTTCCTGCTACAGTTGAGATATCCATAGAGACACCTCCAACATTTCTGTTATTATCTCTTATGTTACTTTTATGGACAGATTTTTCATGTTTTGAGTAGCAGCAGCTTTGCTTCCTCACCCACGCATAAGAAGACTCTAGTGCCTTGTTTCATTGATATTTCTCAATGCAATACAAATCAGAGATGGCCTGATGAACTTGTTTGTTTTATCTTCCATTGTGCTACTCATTATTTCCTGAAATCCAAAAAGCTGCTGTTATTCCTGATGCTGGGAATCAGAAACTTTTTTATGTTTCCATGATGTCATTCTTTCTGTGAGCAGCTAAGCAGATTGTGTAGATGTGATATTTGTCAGCACCCTGGAGAGTGCACACCAATAGAGCTAAATGCCGGTTTAATCATTCCCAGCAGAGAAGTCCAAGTCAATGACCTGTATCATTGAGCTGTATTACTTTTTTTTGCTATCATTTATTCTGTAATAAGCAGTCCAGTGGAGCTACCCTCTACAGCATCTGCCTGTTCACACATTTTTCTGGGGAGTGTAATTTATATAAATTTTGTGCTACACATGGATTTAATTTTTTTTTCAGTCATCTTTTCAGGTTTCCTTTCTGTATTAGAGCATACAAAAGTCCACTGTTTTCCCTCCCAACTGCTGAATTCTAGAACACACATAAGTCTATAACCAGCTACCTATCTTTATGAGAGCTAACTGTATATTTATTATTTATTTTCAGTGTAAGAATTTGAAGTTGAAATTTCTCCTAAAAAATGCAAAGTTCACTGAGGTTGGTAGGAATCTGGCTGGAGTTTTCAGCAGATTTCTGAAGACTGTTGCAATAATACTTAAACAAGGAATGGGTACTTCTGTTGCAGTGTGGTGTTTAGGAGGAATTTGGAGTAACACATGCCCTTCAGGTCTCGAACAAAAGCGCCAGCTTTAAAAGCCAACATAAAGAATACTGGATCTGAATCTGAACTATTGAAACATATAGTGATTGCTTCTTTTGTCATGGGCAGCCATGAATTCTCTTAAGCTCAAGATAGTTGCATATGCAGGCAGGTTGCTTGGCAGATCTTTTCTCGTAATGTGTCTGTCAAAATTATGATCATTTATTATTTCAGGTTCTGACATCAGTATCAAAGAATATAAATCTACTTTGCCTGCTCTTTCAACCTTACGTGTCAGAGCATTTTCAAATGTATTTGTGAAGAGGAATTCAGTGAAAGCTCTGATATTTTCAAATAGTCTGCAGGGGAATTTTATCTTTATATGAGTATGTTAGTATTAAAAGAAAATATAATTAATTTCCTGATTTAACCATATGACAGTGCTCAGAAGAAAAAAGAAAAAAATGAGAGAGTGGCCATTATATAATTCTGATACATTTTTTTTTGTTTTAAAGATACTTGGCTATTCTTCTACCAATTGATAAAACTAGCCCAGTCTCAGTAATAGAAATCACCCTAGTTATAGAAAAGTTGCTGTAGATATTAAGTTAGCAAGTTGCCTAAGACAGTATGATTTATAGTAAATTCAACTCACAAAGCACTGCAAGGGCACAAGAAACCCAACCACTGGGAATAACAAAGAAATTGCCAAGGCAGCAAGAGTGAGGCTGCTCATGCAGGGCCAAGCTGGAAGCAGAGGCAACCCCTACACAAATGTGGCAGCTCATGAAAAAGTAACAGACATTATTACAATAACCAACATTTCTTATTAATTAGTACATGCAACTGTCAACTGACTGCTAGATTTAACTCAGGTACATGCAATTTCCAGTGGAATATCTCTGAATGCAACAGCTTTCATTCTAGTTTTATTACTAGTCTTAATTGAGGGTGAAATACCACAGCTTCTCATTCATACACGTATCCGCAGAAACTGTTATAGGTGGTCACTTTTCTACATCAGTCATTTTGGGTTTTGTATTTATTGTCTGAGTACAAAGGACTTTCAGCACAACAAACTCATTCAAGCACTTAATTCGAAATCTTAGCCACTGTCCTCAAGACAGGAAATGCAAGTTTGTAAGTAAGCTCCCTGGGTGATGGTGAGCAGAGGTATTTTGGGGGGACTGCCAGCTGATCCAAGTAAGTGAAAACAAAATTACTCAATTTAATGGTCCAGTTGATTTCTCTAGTTGCTTTTTCCTTTAGCTTGGATACTATCCCACTGCTCTGAGATAAGGACATTTTCTTACCCATGCACCACTTCAAAGAAATAATTATTCATCTTTGGAAGAGAAAATTTTTAATAAGATGTATAGTATAGTTCCTCTGCAGGTGTTTAGTACTTATAAATCCGAAGGTATGAACTCATCATCTAGAATTTCACCACTTGTGAAATATTGACACTCAATTTGTATTTAATCTATTCTTCCGTACATGTCTTCCATCACTCTACTCAGTCATTCAGCCAAGAGGCATCCTCGTATTTGTAGATACAATGTTTCCTTAGAACTGTTCATTCCTTTCATGAACAGTGGAAAGCCCTTTTATCAAGTCTAATGCCTTGATGTAGTTCCCTAGGTTTTCAAAATCTTTGTGTTAAAAAGCTACTGAATATACCACAGTGATAACAAAATGGGCTGCAAAGGCTGCCCTTCTGTACTTTGTTTACACTATGAGAAGAAACAAACAGAATAGATATAAGGTACATAGCCAAATGTTTGGCTTAGTCCTTAACATCAGAACATATAGAAAAAGCTGATCTTTTGTTGCAGCATAGAATCATAGAACAGTTAGGGTTGGAAAGGACCTTACGATCATCTAGTTCCAACCCCCCTGCCATGGGCAGGGACACCTCACATTAAACC
>JANHGB010018952.1:0-10965 GCA_026283785.1 Coracopsis vasa | reverse complement strand
CAAGGAGACCTTTCACTGTGCTTTTTGCAACCGGATTTGCCTATCCCACATTGGCCTTTTTAGTCATCAGCGCGCTTTAGTAAGCGTGGGTAAAGCCCTTCCCAAAATCTTCGTTCGCGAAGTCAAGCCATCAAGGTGGGATGTAATGGTCAGTAGTTCTGTAGCATTTTTATCATATTGTTTGCCTGTCCACAACAATATTGTGGTTTTACAGCTGGGATTAACAACTGCAGCACTCAGGTGCAGTACAGGAACATCTGCTCAGCTGTCCACCCTCCTGCTTGCCAGTCACAACACAACTCAAGCTACAAGAATGAGAATGACCCAGTTCCAGACAAGTCTGCTCCCCAGTGAACACCACGGGGATGCTTTACCTAGTCACTGCTTGTTTATAAAGGCTCGGAATCAATCCACAATATCCCAACATGGAAACATCCCCATGTGTTAGTTACATATCCTGACATAAATGATGTTGCATGACAGCCTGTGGTGTATACATGCCTATCAAGTAAAATCAGCAGAAAAGGCTGAGAAACTGTAAGTGGCTGAGGGAAGTGAGAGTTTGCTGAAGCTTCAACTTCAAATCAAAGTCAGAGCAGTGGTAAGTAGGAGTCATTTTGAGCTGGCAGCTGTTCATCAGCTAGTGGGAACTGAACGAGATCTCAGTCCAGTTCCCGAGAGTGAGCTGGCCACGCTGCCAAAAGCACTAACGCATAAATTGTATTACCTACTCACAGAATAACACGTCTCACTATCACCCATCCCTACAGTGTGCTAGCCTCTCTTGTGGCAGGCTTTGAATGGAGATGCAAACCACTGTGGCCAAGTCAATGTTTAAGTGCAGCGTGAAAGTGCAGCAGAGATAGGTGCACTACTGCTTACATGGGATGTGTGATAGCACTGGTTCTTCTGCTGATGTTAAGGTTGGCACTTCTGAACAGGCCTGCATTTCAACCCATGGAAGCTCTGGCAGTGGAAGGGCCTGGCAGGTAAATAGTTAAATGTCTGGACTCCACTGGAGCTGTTCTTTGCAGCTCAGAGCTGTCTTTTCCTCCTGAAAGGACATCAATAGCAAATCTTGCTGCCACCAGATGGTTTGTCTTGCTATCCAATTAATCAATAGCAGTCTCAATCTATGACAAGAGTTACGCATTTCCTTACCAGGGTTGCATGGCTGCTCAGAGCTCAGTGAACTAAGCTGCCCTCCTGCTCCACGCTTTATGATCTTCCGCTGCTTCTTGATTTCCAAACTGACTATGGGGTCACGTTTCAGGTTATAGATCTGTGGGAGGGAAGGGAGGGAGAGAGAGGCAAGTTATGGGAACACCATTACCTGATCAGGAAGGATAACACTTCAGATATATTGATTGAAGCAAGCTGTGAAGCTTTTGTTTTGTACTTCTGTAATTGCAGCTCAGGAAACACCTGCTTCTCTAGAGACACAAGAACATTTTGAGTGCATTGTATTTATCTTTATTGGGGCTTAATTCAGAACAGCATCTTGACATCCTTTTAAAGATCCTGTATACAGACATCTTTCTAAGGTCTTTGCTTCCAGCTTTTCAAGGCCAGAAACTCAAGGGCTGTGAGTGTCTGACATTTTTATCCAGTGTGCAGTGGCTCCCTTCCATCTCTGTATGAGCTGGTATATCTCTGCATCCCAGCACAGGGCAGTGATGATGCCCTGGAACTGAGTTGCAGAGGGAGAGCATCCACATTAGTGAAGCATACTACAGATGTGGCTGGCTGCTTCCAGTTCCAGAGCTAATCTCCTTGGACTAACTCAGCTGGGTCACCTCTGTGCCATGTGGACAAAAGCAAGGGTCAAAAATTTCCAGCCCTTCGTTGGGCATAACCAAATCATTTCAAAGTTTGGTTTTGAGAAGAAAATGATCAGAGTGGAAATGACATACAAAACTAGTGGAACAGCAAAGACTTACTATTCCATTTTAGCCATTGGCAGACTACAGTGGTTTGAATTAGAGACCAGCAGCATGAGGGCCAGATGAGCAGAGGGGGCCACAGCGGTACTGGTAAGCTGCTTGGCACTACCTGAAGGCAAGCTGAGGGGCTAGAATGTGAGCCTTTATGCCTCTGTCTATGGGCAGGGAAGGATGCAGGCAGCCAGCAGCTCTGCAAGCAGTGCCTTTATAGCTTGAGATGTCTCACACAGACAGCTCCACCCTTTGCATTGCTGTGGTCTAGTACCTCTGCACACAGGGCACAAGAGACAATACCCTTGGCAGACAAACAGGGCAGTGCTCACCCAGTGAGAATGTGGATGTGTGCATATTCTGTGGTAGACATTCAGCAAACAGTGAGTTACATTATCACCCATCCCTCTTCATCTCCATTCCTGGATACTACATGAGAAAAGCTGGTTAAAAAGCAGCCCCTGGGCCAGCTATGTCTTAGCAATCATCGATAATGTTGCTATCCCTCCCTGCGACCTGCTTCCACAGCGATGTTGACTCTGTCTGGGAACTTAGCTTCTAAAGTATGAGCCCTGAATTTACAGCACAGGATACTGAACAAACATATCGGGAAAAGCACTTTTCCACTGAGGCTGTCTGGGTCAATACAAAGTGAGCACCTTGTGACAGGAACATCCACAGGAGAAGGAAATCTCAGCAGCTGGTAAAACACATCAAAAAAAGCATAATCTAAAGCGTAATAGGAAAGAAAGACCAAAGCCATTGCTCTGACACAGTAGGATACTTCTTAGGAAGGGGTAGAATCTTACCTCTTCCTCCTCTAATGTCTGACACTCGGTGTAGCACAGCCCTTCCGGGAAAAACAGCTTCATATCCCGGACAGCTATTTGATAGGTTTCAGAGCCTGAGAGATAAATACAATGAGAAGATTCTCTCAGGCCATGAATTAAACATTCTCTAGACTCACACTCATCTTTTGGAGAGACTGATGATGTGCAACGTACTGAAGTAATTGATTTAAAGGCCAGCTGTTCTATACAGTAATAGCAAACATTTTAAACCATTATATTTGGAATAGTTTCATTGCCTTCTTGTTATTGTGATTCTGTCCCATTATCGCTCAGCTGCTTCTTCATGTGAACAAGACTCCTATTTCCTAGCAGAGCAGTGAAGGGAATCATGTTAAGGAACCTGTGAACCTCTTTAATACCAGCTCCAATCCCTCATTTTTGTTCCCTTGCTTCTGAATCACATCAGGCTGGTCTTACTGAATGGGAAGGAGCTACTAGTTGGTAAACTAAATGTGCCTTTTAACAATAATGCAAGTCCCAGATACGCTGGGGGCTCTGACTTGCAACAGAAATCAGAATTAGTGTGAGACATTGCTGACGGAAATTGACACTGGGACAGGTACACAGAGAAACAACACGAAGGTCATGGAAGGAATGGAGAAACATTTGAAGAGTTAAAACTAAAGGACCTTGGCTCGTTTCACTCAACATGATACAAAGCTGAGAAGGAATCTGATTTCTGATAAACACATCAGGGTAGAAAAGGTCAGAGAAGAAAAAAGAACTACTTAAAATTGAAGTACAGGTATTGGCACAAGAACAAATGGATACAAATTGGGTATGACTATATTTAAATCTGAAAATGTAAGAAGAATTTTAGCTATCAGAGCAGTGAAGTTCTGTTACAACCATGCCACTGGGGTGGATCCTTATGAAAGTGAATATATGATGGCATTGTCTGGAGGAATTAACTGAACTCTGTGGCTTGAGAGGTCCCTCCAGGCTCAGCATCTGGATATAGAACATCCCTATAAAGCAACATTGTTACAAAGCACTATTCAGAATGCTTTGAGATTTGTGGGTGGAAAATGTTAAGAGAAGGAAAAGCTATTTCTATATAAGTGGAGTTCAGATGGATTGTCAATTGCTGGCACAGATCCATACTCCTGGGATACAAATACACAAAACGCAAATATCCTCTGAAATATTACCACCTTTGCAGGCTACCCATTCAAAGAATCATGTCTTACTGCTCTCACAGAACTCAGCCCTGTCTGAACTTCATAATTCCAGTTATTGAATTGCCTGAGTCCTTAATGCAGTAGTTTACAATCCTAAGATTGCCTAAGTCATCATGTAAGTTGTGCTGGATCTTTTACACACCTCTGAGTCAAATCTTCCTTGTTCAAGTAACTGATGCCATTACAGAGGACACAAATGTTCCCAAAGCTTGCAACATTTTTACTCTCACTTTGCTCGAAGTGTAAGACTGTATAAGATGCCTATGGAAGAGATCTTTGGGTTCAAGAAAAAGCACTATACGATGACTTTGTAAGACTGAGAAGAGATGAGAGGGGTGCAAGTTTACCTCTGCAGCTGAGCATCAGAGTATTAAAACTGCATTACTTGGTTCAACAGTATCACTGGAACGTAGTCTTCATCTCCATTGAACTTCCCCAATTACTTTGGGAGAAAACACACAGCTGGATGTCCTGGTTTTCAGCTACTAAGAAAGAGAAAAATGACTGCTACTGCTGAAACCAGGACACTGGAGTTTGCTCTACTTCAACAAGGTGACATTAACTAGAGATCTTCCTCAGTTGGAGCAAAACTGAGCAGGCTCAGTATTCCCTCCTAGGAGAGGAAGATGGTCTTCCACAGCCCTCCCAAATGATTACTCATGCAGTGATTCAGCAATTTCTGCTTAACTTGTAGGTAAATGTTTCACCTCTATTGGAGGACAAGCTCTTGGAGATGCAAGGGGTTATGAACGCTCCTTCCCTTATGGACAGACACCTCCCTGGCACAGAGCTGGATCAGATCTTGAGTCAGTGAGCACATTAGTTACAGCTGCCTCCAGTCTCCTTGGATGTGTGCAAGGATGGCTCTGTGAAACAGTCACATTGCTGCCCTCAACACAAGCACAGGCTGGGCTCAGAGGATAGGTGATGGCCAGCTAAGTGCAGCTCTGTGCTCAGCCCAGCCTTTGGAGTGAGCAGGAATCTGAAAGGAATCAATCCCTAAGCACACATCTGAGGGCTTCTCTGACACAGTGAGCTCTTCCAGTGAAAGACAGGGTGAGACTTGGCTTCTCTTGCTAATATAAAGTAAACTTTAGCTGAGCTATGCTAGCGATGGTCTAACAGTAGCATCGGTATCCTAAGTTTGGGATATGTATTACTAATTATTAGCTGAGAGTGTTCTCATTCTCAAGGCAATCTGCGTACACAAGCTACTAGATTTAAGAGCAAAAGAAGCAGGGGCTGATAATGGAAAAATATTCGCTGAAGAGCCCTGACCATTTCTTTTATGTAGGTAGATCCTGCTCTTCAGTCACTCCCATGAATGAGATCCTGTAAGTGGTGTGTGATCTCTCTTGGTTTAGTCTTGTTCCTAAGGATTATGATCATATCTGAGTAAAAAGCCCAAGGTTCTACCTCAAGGGGTTGACTCTCTCCCTCAGGCTGTACATGTGGGCTACTTCGTTCCCTATCAGTTTTCCTCAAAAGATCACCTGATGTGGACAAAAAGAGTGATTTGACAGCACAGAATACAGTAGAGAGAACCAAATAATTCAATCTTGACAAGAAAGTTCTTCTGGAACATGAAGGTACACAGTGTCTGCTAGCTCACACTAGAGAGTGTCTATAGAAACTATTGCTTTTATTATTTTTACATTCCTTTAACCACACACAGCACAATCAGCACCACACTGAGTAAAAACATTGTTCAAGGGCAGTGAACTAATGATGCTTAATTGCCTAGGAATGTTTGAACTCTACCCTTCTCTCCTTGTGGCAGCAGCTCAGGCAGGCTCCAGCAATACCCTAGGTTCTCTACAGTCCATTCTCTCCAGCAATACTTCCCATTTTCCCCTTTTTCATACCCACTCCCAGCTATCTGCCATCCCACCTCCCACTGCAGCATCCTAGCTCCCTCCCTGCTGGCAGATGAGCTGGTTCAGCATCCAGGTGCTGACTAACTGGTGTGCCTCTGCTGATGTGACAGCTGGCAAGAGCCTCTTCGAATGGAAAACAGCCGAGTTTACCTGCTTTCCTTAGGGAAAGCCATTTTTGATCACCTCTTTTTAGCCAATCATTAATGTCTGGAGATGTTATAGGAACTCAGTATCTTGGAGTCTTTTTTCCCTCTGTGGAATCTGGTCGCAGTTGGCCAGTGGGCTATGAAGTTACCAGGAGGGTAGCTTTGAAGCAGAGACAAGACTGGGTTCTTGGGGATAATTACAAAATAACCAAGCTAAAAGTACAAAATGACGAAGTAGTGAAGAGATCAAAGGAAATCTGTTCTGGTGGAAGGCAGAGCTAGCGCTGTCCTGAGAAGAAACCTTTTAATATATCTTGTTGGGTTATATTTCACAGCTTGAGACATACTCAGCTCAAGCACCAAGACAACAGTGAAGGCTTTCTAGGGGGATAATGGTTTCTATCACCTGCCAAGGCTAGACCTACATTGACAATGCAGGAGGTGACAGTACGTAACGTATTTTTTCCAATGGCATGTTTGAGCCTTTGGACTTTCACAAAAGCTTACCATAAAATCCATTTTGGACTGCGCTGGTGCCATACTGAGCCCTCCAGAGGGACGGATCTAGTGCTTGGGCTACTTTAGGATCCTCTGGTCCCAGTAAATCTATCAGCTTCTTCACAGCGTTTGGCCTCTGAAGACACAGCACGAGAGCAGTGCCTGAAGTAAGGTAGGAACAGTGAGCTTCTAAAACAGCAGGATCCTGAAAAGAAATAACAGAGACAAAACAGGTTACGATGAACAGTGTTGGTGAGTGCTGGGTACATTCCAGCTTTCCTGACCTGCTTTCTCTCCTCTTCATAATATATGTGCTAGTGGTCTCTGCAGGCAGAGCTTCCAGAGTACATACCATAACCACTAAGCCAGCATTTGCTGTTACATTCACCAGGTAGTAGGAGATCTAGTTCCCACCCTAAATCCTCACAGAGATAAAGAAGTTAATGGCAGGATCTTAAGCCATAGCAGCTCATGGTTCTAGTTCTCATGGTCCTAGATCAGCCAACAATAGGTTTTATACATACAAACAACTTCAGCAGTAATTTCCTAATGTTTTAGTAAGAAAGGAAACCAAATCCTATTCCTAAAAGACAGAAAGCCTTGTGCTGTGCTTGTTCTGCATATCTGTACATGCCAGATACCAGAGGTGGAGTTAATTTTCAGCGGATAAGGATGAAAACAAATTGCTACTCTGCAGTTTACTCATCTACTACTGACCCTTTGATTTATGAAATAACCCTTTTAACTTGACCTTCAACATGACATGAGGATAGGGTGGAAGCAATTGACATTAGCAATATCAACAGGGTCGTAAATGCTCTGGGATAAGGAACCACATTTAATTCCTTAGCTGATATATAATGAAGGATTGCAAATACTAGAACTTTTATTCTTGAATTCACGCAAGGAAGGATCCCCCCCACCCCAGGCAGCCTGCTGCTAGGGCCCAGCTTCTCCCATGGGCTGGTAGAATTTCATACACAAGTTAGGATCAGGACTACAGAACCAGTGAGCTTAAAACAAGGAGGCTCAGAGCAGCAGGGCACTAGATAGGGATTGAGAGAAAACAGTTCCCCTCCTGGCTTTGCCACTGATGCATTGTGCTCCATGACTTATTTCTCTACCTTTGCTTCTTTTCCAAGTGTGGTCGGTTCAGCCTGTGACCACTTCTGAGCAGAGATGTTCCTTTTGATGCTGTGCAGGTCACAACAACCTGGGATCTCTATTTTAACTAAGGATAGGTAATATTGATAACTAGCAACCACTGCACCGGTGAGAACAGTCTAATTTGAAGGCTGAAGATGAACATAATGATTGAGAAGCACAGGCAAAGGCAGCAAATGACCGGTGCAGAGGGTTCCAAGAGGCAGCAGAGCACCCATAGCCTTGCTGACTGCTTTAATTAAGTAAACCCTTGGAAAGCCAGGCTTGTTGCAGACATCTCTGCTGAGCACGAGGTCAGGGTGCTCATAGCAGCTCCAGGCTGCCTCCTCCTGCCCCTTCATCTTGACAGAGTGGCAGGAGCACCAAGCTCTGCCTCCCCGTGCTCCACAGAGAAGCCCCACACCAGCACTACGTCCCCTCTGCAGCTTATGCACAGCAGCAGTTTCAGCTCCCTGCCTGAACCAGCCCATGGTTATTTATTTATTTTTTCAATTTTTGAGGAGATGAAAACAAGGTGGGGGGGTGGGGAGAAAAAAATCATTTAATTCAACTGAAACACATCATTCAGCCCCCTAAGGGGTTTAATTCCTCTATTTCTTAATCTTCTATTATCTAGATAAAACATTTCCAAAAGTAAATCCTATAATTGCATTTAAAATATGCAGATAAACTACTTCAAGGCCTCTTTTCTTTTCTATCATATGAAACCATTCACTGTCTTTGACCCAAATCTTCTCTCGCTCACATTCCTCCTCAGCTGTATTTCCAAGAAGTAGGCTATGAGCTGAAAAGCACAGGCTCAATCCAGATATTCTGTTCTGTATCTGAAAATGCAAAATGATCCATGAGAAAGCCCCCCTGGTTTTAAATGGGTTAGTTAGGTAAGTGGTTTGATATGTGTCCATCCTCACACTTCATGGAAACACAGGGCAGAGGAAACCCCGGGATGTCACCTACAGAACAAGACTGCGCAAGGAAGTTTTAGCACAGGCTCTCCTCTGGCAGGAGAGCTCCATTTAGATAAGGATGAAGAGTTTCAGCAGGTCATAGTATATTGCAACATGTTGACATTCATTCAGTTCTGTATAATACAAAATTAACCCTTTTTGCTTGAAATCTTTTGTTAGCTTGAAAGAATATGTATATAATACACTTTTCTAAGGGCCTTCTCTTTGGAAGACAAAAAACAGTGAGGATGACTTCATGTAAAGTTTCAAAAGGACTGGGTATAACATATCAACATTCATCCATGTCAGAAACATCTGCAAAAGAAAATATTTAGAGATGCTTTCTGTTAAACAGACCAAAACAAATAAAGTTATTTTGTTCCAGAGCTTTTAAACACCGTTTTTAGATCTACATAACAGAACCCTACTGTGTTTCCTGTCTTTCAGTTGTTCCCCAGCAAATATGCAGACTTTGGGTTAAAGATGATGTTTTTTCTGATTGCTATTGATGGCATCAGTGAGTCAAGATGACTTCTCCCATTCTGAGAGATCTTCACATCCGCTCTAGACTCTGCCAGCAAAATGCTGCTCTTATTTACATCCTGCCTCTGCACTGTCTTCACCCGTGTCCCCACTGACACCTGAACAGCTGTGGTGAGATGTGCAGCTGACCCGAATTCAGTGAGTGATGTTGCTGCTGCACACAGAGGAAGTTCCAGCTGTGCACTGGCTCTGGAGGACTAACAGGATTAAAAAGCAGCAAAATCATCCTTTGGCCTCTACTGTCACAATCACAAGATAGGACTGGAGGGAATCATCAAGCTACTGAATCCAGCGACCTGCAGGCAATCATATCAGGTGATTCCCAACAGGATGATTAGGTCTCACTGTAAAATCAAGCTTTCTAGCTGGCAGCCAAAATTGCACATTGGTGCTGGGCTGGAGCTGTTGAAAGGAGATTCAGTCTCCATGGGCAGAAATCCCTCCAGGAGTGGTTGCTTCCCACAGTTAGGACATGACTAGGTCCTGCTAAGAGCTGAGGAGACAATGTCAGCTCTATTTACTGACCTTTAATTTTGTAAATTATTCTTAAACTTCAGGTAAAAAGTATGATCATGGCTCCTGTGATTAGATACCTCAGCAAACAGTAGACCAGTCCATTATTTATTGCATGCCAAAGGCCATATATGCTACTTAGAAGCTGAATGTTAGTATCTAAACTGCAAAAGCAATCATGTATCTGAAATCATGTTGCTGAGGATATTTGTCAACGTGCATGTAAATAATCCATTAGAAAGAGAAGGAGATGCTAGGCAGTCTTTCTACGAGTGAATAAACCCCAAATCTGTGATCAAGTACTGTGTATACAAAACAAATTGGCACATTGAGGAACACACAGAAGCTCTCTAGAGATTCTTGGAGATCGATTTTGGATAAGGCTCCAGGTGAGGAGGATGTAAAAAGCCCTTCTAGAAGTGTCAGACACACTGGCTCCATGTTGTTCAATAAGAGATGCTAAATTTCAGCACTTTGCCCCCATATTAAGAACCTCATTTTAAAATCAGCCCTGTATCCTGTTGTTCCCTGAGAGACTGACAGTGAATAGCACTCCAATTCAAATGCTTATATGAAATTCAGCTACAAGAAATATATCTGCCCCCACCCTTGTAACACTTAGAAGCTGGATTTTGCAAATAGTCCAGGCCCTGAAGCATGCTTTGGCTTTTTGCAAATCTATCTGTTTATCTTGAGAGCTCAGCCTCTTCCAGCCCTCACAAGTGAAAGACTTTCAGATGTGTTCTAAAACTGAGAAGAAGCCCTCATACAGCAGAAAGCATTTCCTACTGTCCATTCCCTCTGCCAAAGGCAGTTGATGATCTCTGCTGTCTCACTTTGAAAACCTGCCTTTCCACCCACCAACCCCCATGAACAAAACCCCAACAGTCTGTAATTTTTAAGCTCATTAGTCACCAGCTCTTCCAGGAAACTAAATCAATGCTCAGCAGCTGCTCCAGTGTGTTAGAGAGCTTCCAAAACAAGAGAAAATGTTGATGAAACCACCCCTCTGTAACTTTACCCAGCATACATCAGCATTACTTCCTGAGGTAGACATTGGGATTTTTTTTAAAGTGTCTTGTTTCAGATGATCAAGTAAGCATTTTTGTATTTAGCTGTATGGTTAAAAGCCATATTGGAAAGCACTCCTTCAGCAACTCTTCACAGAATCCCAAACTGGTTTGTCTTGGAAGGGACCTTAAAGCTCATCCAGTTCCAACTCACTTCCATGGGCAGGGACACCTTCCACTAGACCAGGTTGCTCCAAGCCCTGTTCAACCTGGCCTTGAACACTGCCAGGGATGGGGCAGC
>JANHGB010018951.1:0-12966 GCA_026283785.1 Coracopsis vasa | reverse complement strand
TCCCTGCCCATGGCAGGGGGGTTGGAACTGGATGATCTTAAGGTCCTTTCCAACCCTAACTATTCTATGATTCTATGCAGGTAAAACCTGTAAATGCAGTGTTGAGACTGGGCAGAGAACTGCCATAAAGCAGAATTTCAAGCTGGGGTAGAGGTTCCAAACCAGCCGGTGGGTGCTTCCCGAGAGGCTGCCAGGATCAGGCTCCAATCTTCTCTCCATAATGGATGTGTAAACCATTTCCAGCTGCAGAATTCAGATCATTCCATCCAGCCAGTGTGTGTCACCTTCCACCTACACACTCCATAAATCCTCTGGAGCCCAACTCGCAGCAGAAACCTCTGAGCCCATTCCCCTGGGGCCCAGGCACCCACTCCCCAGCTCACTTACCCTGCATGGGCTCTAGGGGATGCAGTCCCACACCAGAGCCCCAGCCAGGCTCAGTGCTCAGCAGCATCACAAGCAGGCACAAAGGGCCAGCCTCAGCTGGGAGCAGTCATCGCAATCCCCAGCTGTGTTTGGGTTCGTGGGCACTTGCATCCTGTCATTAATCCACTCTGCCTGTCTGCTCTGGAGAGAAATCCCACTTCATTTTCAGGGCTCTTTCTGTTCAGGACATAGACAGCAGGTCTGGAGTGAAATAATGTGCCCACAAACAAAGCTAGTGACAAAAGTCTTGCTGCTACCCATTTGACCAATACATTTTCCTTTTCCTTTCCTTTTCCCTTTCCTTTCCCTTTCCTTTTCTTTCATTCCCTTTCCCTTCTGCTTTTCCTTTTCTTTCCCTTTTACTTTTCCTTTCCTTTTCCTTTTTTTCTTTTCTAATTTCAATTTGCTGATTCTTTTGCTTTGAAACCATTGCCTGGCATTCTCCACATGCTGGTAAATGGGCAGCTATTGGAGTGGTCTCCTCACACTCTGGGTACCCTCAGGCTGATTCAGTACCCAGCACCCTGAGTCAATGAGCCTTGCTCAAACTGGAACATTTTCAGCTGGGCTGAGGTGCTAGGCAAAGCAGCCATGCTTTGAAATGGGAGTTTGTGTTTCCTTACCAGGCTGCACTGAACCAGGTGAGAATTCCTGGGGGTAGATCAGCACTGCTTGGTGTGCTGCTGCACTGACCATCAATGGCCAGAGCCGGCAGACATCACTTTGTGGTCCCACAAGGTTCCTGAAATGTCTTCTCAGTCCAAGCTCAAGATACCAAAAAGCCCCCATCACTGCATATTTCAGACTTGGTCAATTCAAATGTTTCAGCTGGGTTTTACTTGGGTTTAGAGTTTTCCCTCAGAAATTTGAGCTATTCCAAACAGAATGACCTTTTTCTCCCATTTTCAGCATGCCTAAAAAAGGCATTCTAAAATCAGAATTAAGGGGGAGGAATTTTTTTCAGGAACAGGAAGTTTTTGAAACTAATCCTTTCCTAAGAACAGTTTCCATTTTATGAACAGCTTTTTTCTGATTAAAAAATGGGATTTGATCAGAAAAAAAAAAATCCCTTGAGCTCAACTCACTACTACCTTCAACATCAACTCCAAACCTAACTGTGGGAAACGAGTCCTCCATTACTTTCCCCACAGATAAGACAGGAAAACCAGACCTGCTCTCATTTGGGAGAGGAGTTGGCTGTGAGGACTCTTTCCTGTAACATAGCTCTTTCCAACCACTTGTTTATTTGAAAATCATTTAGTTCCTGTGAAACCAAATGTTCTGTATTTAATAGCTTAAGCTATAAGTCATAAAAGCCAAATTCAGCAGGCGATACGTTATTAAGAAATAGGGATCCAGATGGTTAGCTGAGGTCACCCTGAGGCCAGCAAGCCTATAAAGAATCCACACTTGTGCGTCCTTATTAAAGTTGAGGGGCTTAATAAACCCAGGAGTGTTTTCCTTTTAGAGCACTCATCTCAGATAACTTTGTTTCCTTTAATAAAATACCCTACAGCTTTCACAACATCTAGCCTAATAGAAGCTGCCGGCAGTGGGAGGCCCCTCTACTGCCTGCTCACAAGGAACTGCTGTGCTTTTTTGTCCACATACTTAAGAAACAATGCTAAAACCACCTTTGTTAGAAGTCAGAAACTGTGTGGAGGCTCCTGAACACTGGGAAAACTTCCCATGGATGGGCGAGAAATCCTACAGACATCAGTACTGCCTCCTCTGTTACAGACATCTGCTCTGCTAAGATGAGCCTGTGATTGTGACTGCCCTTAGCTGCAAATTATGGAGGTTTTGAGCATCAGCTGAGATCAGGTTAACGTGAAAGGCCTTGGCTCCAGCAGTGAGTTTGGGATGGGCTGGTCAGCATTCATCCATGGAGGCTTCATTGCTTCCAGGGTGAAGCCCTGCATCTCACCATAGGCTTCACCCACTGCCACAGGGCAGGCAGGGGTTTCAGATCCTGTTTGATAGCGATGTTTCCCAACAGCTGATTGACACCTAACAACGTTGTGATATGAGACTAGTGCAAAACAGAGCAGTGAAACACAAACTGGAGGAAGTTCAAAGGGCCCTGGTGTATCTATCCCCTTCCCTCCTGGTGTGGGTGACCACACAAAATGAGACAAACTCACCAAGAACATTACTAACGCTGCAGGAGGCGCAGATTATACTGTTGGCCACAATGCCCACAGTTCCCCCTTCCTCTGATAATTCCCTTTATGAGCAGTTCAAAAGAGTGTTCCGTTATTATACTTTAATTGGCTTATGATTAAGCAAGCAGGCAGTGCTAAGGAGATGAGAAACCATGGTGCAACACAGTAGAAAGCATTAGATGGCTTATTTCGCCCCTCAAAAAGAACTGTATGGCGCATCTGAAAACACTTAGCAAGTGGCAAGCCCAAAAGAAAAGCAGGGCAAATACAGATTTCTTCCCTCTTGAAACTAAATCCCTGTAAAGAAAATTATTGTTCTCTCTCAGCACCACATACTCCTGAATGTACCAAAATGCATTCAAGGAATAATGCTATTTCCTAAGCTGACCAATCTCAGGAAATGATTTACAGGCTGAAAGCTGTACTTCACTTACTGGAGACTACCTAAGTGCCAGGCTGCACCGGTTCTTCACAGCGCCATGCCTTCTCCAACAAAACACAACACTGATTGCAATACTTTCATGAAGACAAAAATAGTGTTTTGACCTTAAGATTATGGACTTTATGAGTCATAGCAAAGCCATTAACACTAAACTTCTGTTGGAACAATTTTAAAACCAACTATTTTATTAGCTAATTTCCCCAGCAAACTCGCCTCTTTTGTAGAGCTCGCATGCAAAACTTGGGCAACTTTCAAAACAGCAGCTCATTACTCAGAAGTGCATAATAGCTTCCTTATAACACTATGCTGTGTAACAGAAATACCTTAAAAAGATTGAAGTGACTGAAACCCAAAGGTTACTGACCCATCTGACCACAGGGGCTGCAGCCTTCTCTAACAGAGGCTTTCAGGTACTTCAGCACAATTTAGACCTCATGCCAAATGAGTCACACACAGTATGGGAAGTCCTAAAGAAAATTCAATTACACAGAGACCAGCACTTCTGCCCCCCAACAGATACTCTTCTTTACATTCCCAATCCACTTCCAATTCACACATTTGAAAATGGATTCACAGATCCGGAGACAACATCACAGAGCAATAGGAAGCTGGTTTAAAACACTCGTGGAGAGCAACGAGCAATAAGGAGAATCTCAATTTCTGCATTGATGCATTTGCTAACAAAATTTATACTTTCTATTTTGGGGCTATTACCATTTTATAAACCACCCTCTAGCTCAGAAACTGTTCCATAAATGTGAAGAGATACTGAATCTCCTTAAAAAAAGAGGATGAACCACATTGCTTAGGGATATACCATGATGCCACAAGTAAAGGCCTTACTTTCAACTCCAGAATCATGTTCTGCCCACTACATCACATGCAAGAGGACATAGCGACACATGCAGTCCTTGCTCCAAAGTTCAGGGATTGCTCTTGGTTGAGCACCTCTCAGCCTATGAGTTCTACTGAGGGCAAACTTCTGCACTAGGAAAGCATAAGCAAGGTGAGTTGGTCTTCCATAACCTGTCCCCTATTCCCCAGCTGTTGCTTTACTGCCTCTGATTTTTGAGGATTATCTGTGGATTCATTTCGAAGGAAAAGAGTTTTAAGAACTGTGTTATGTTGTTATTATTATTATTATTATAATTACAGTCATTTTTATTGTTAAGACTATGAATTGAGGCCAAGGAAGGCAAAATGCCTAGCCTGGAAACATGCACAGGCTCTACAGCACAACAGGGAAGCGCACGTAAGATTTTCTCAGTTTCAATCTGGGTTGTAACAACAGAATCACTGCTTCTGCTTAGCTAAGGGCTGCAGTAAACAGATCATATAAGCTACAGGCCTGAAGTTTATCTTAAGCTCCTTTAAAAGCACTGCTCATTATTCAAAGGAAAACGTGTGACCTTTTGTGACATCTCTCTGCAAGGAGCTTTCATGTCTGTTGTTCTGAGATGATTAGAAGGCATGGCATTTTGAATGCAAACTTGAAATCCCAGTGCTTTACTGCTGCTCATTCTCAGGCATTAAGAAAGAGTCTTTGCTGGGTTTTGCAGGAATTGGGGAAATACATGAAAGCAGGAAATGAGCAGTGGAGTAACAGGGAGCTTTGTCTGACCCCTCATGATCAGATATCCAACTGCACCTTAGCAATACCATTGCACCTAACTTAATCACACCTCCACTTCCCAATGCCTACCTGGCCAGAACTGTATCTCTGCCTAAAGAGGTATACTGTTACCTGACCCAAGTCAAACAGCCACAGCGACCTAAATGGCACAACTCTAGATTGTACCAGCCGAGGATACGGCCTCAGAGCAGAAGCTGGTTTAGGTAGACCTCTAAGTTTGTTCACCAGTACAATACCTGGTCATGGCAGCAGAACTGTCAGTACTCCTGGAAACTAGAAGGCACCCAAACTGAGCCTCTGTGAGGTTATTCAGGTAGCATCATCCTTTATTAAGGCTTCATCCTTCGAGCCCCTTGCATCCGCGTATGTAGTGCCAATTTTCTGGTGGCTTATCACAGAGCTGGCCCATTTCCCTGAAAACATATGCCATGTGAAGTAGCTCACCCCAAATTACTCCAAACCAATTAAAATGGTTTTCAGAATGAATTGCCATTTGGCTGAGCATATTTTCACAAAGATGTATTTTGTTCTCCTTATTGACTGTCATCGTCTTTTATGCCCTTGCTATACGCCAGTCATGGGAGCATTAACCCAAAATTACTTGAAGGTAACTACAGTCTTCTCTCCTGGGGCAAAAGAGCCCATAGGTGGGTGCTGCAGGCTGTGCTGCATGGCAGCTTCATGATGGGGATAGTGAAGACCTTAATTCCTAAAGCCGAGACAAGGAAGTTCAAAGGCCTCCTGCCAACAACTAAGTCCAGTCTGACTTATAAAGGCAGAACTACAACATGGTGCTCTTCACTCAGGAAAAGCAAGGGCATAAGGAGAGGAAAAGCTGCCACCAATATAACAGTACCAAGAATGTGTGTCTGAGTTCTGTAGAGACATAAGGTGTCCCAATAACAGGTTCCACTAGAAGTAAATATGGACAGGACAGAACTCATCCTGAATAGGTGTGACAGGAGGGCAACGAAGTCTGGGAAGCAGAAGACAGAATGAATCTTCTGTAACCCAGTACACATGCTCAGTGTCACAAGATAAATAATCAATTTGCCTTAATCAAGCCACATCCTCCTGCTGTCACCAACCTCTACTTGGCAACTGCACAGCTACAGAAACCCAACCACCTCCTAATCAGTGATTACTGGATAAAATCATGTTTCTATATTCTCATACCTCAGTGGCTCACTCAGCAAAGTTAGCCATGGTATTTTCAATTCAATGGCTGTATGAAGGAGATAGCATCCCTTAGTCCCAGCTGCAGAAGTAACAGCTTGAACAGGTGAAGAGGATTTAATCAACCAGCACAAACTCCAAGGAAAGCAAAACAAAGAAATGCTGAAACAAAGATGAGCATTCGCTTGGTACGAAGGTTTCAAGCAAGAAAACACTACTGCAAAACTATTTCCTGTATTTATGTGTGCACTTGTAATCAGTTTGCTTCAGTGATTTTCCATTGTTGATTAACAATCAGTGAAGAACCAGTGTAACACTACTCCACGTCCACATGGCTGGTTTAATGCTAAGAGTCTAATGGGTGCTTACACGCCTCAAGAGGTTGGAAGAGGGACTTATTCTCTGGATAAATTTTATGCTGTGAATTACTTATTCCAATCTTATTATTCCTAAGAAAAATAAATTAACTTGTTAAAAGAAACAAACAATCTGCCTCAATCTTGCAAAAGGTATTTTATCATTGGAACTAATAATTGAACTACACTGAACATGAAGCAATCCCTTGCACGCTGAGGACTAGCGTGTGACTTGTTTCCAGATATAAGAGACTGAGAACCACAAGGGCATAAAAGGCTTCTTTTGTTCTACATACAACTGCTTTTGTATGAGGGTAACTATGGCTTTATGGACCCCTCTGAGAACCAGACTTGCCTCCCTACACATGTATCAGAGGATAGGGAAGTCCCCACTCCCCTCCTGCTACCCACAGGTGAAAGGACACCAGCAGAAAGATGCATCTCCATGTGCCTCCCAAGCTGCTTGCAATGACAAGCACAATACACATCCAACACTGTCACACCAGTTGCAAAGAGCTTATTGATTATAACTGAGCCAAAAGGACATCCTGCTACAAGTTGCTTCCATCATATTACCTTTTACTACTGATTAATAGAACCAACTGATGGAAAAAAACTTCCAGAAGTGAGGTAGTTTAACAGGAAGCCAGCATCAACAGGCAACAGTTAAAGGAAGTCACAAGGGAGCAAAAGGGGGGATATTCACTGTGGCCTGCCCTATGAATGCCATGAGTTCAAAGCTCACGTCCAACTTTCAGTGATCCCCAACAGCTAAGAAGGTGCTCAAATGGGAACCAGTCATTTCTAACATGTTCTGAAACCCAGAAACATGTACAAGAAAGCTAAAAGCCACCTCCAAAGTCTGCACTATTTTCACACTGTTAATGAGCCCCATTCTTTGTAACACACACACATCTTTGGTGGGTTTATGGAGAACATATGCAGGGACTTCTGCCACCAGGATTTCTGTCGATGGAAAGAGTAAATAATACACAGAAAGGAACTACACTGTGGGAAACAGTGCCCTAATTTTGACAGCATATGCTTTAATGTACTGTTTGCAACCTATCAATAAAACCACACAAATCTGTTTGAATATGGAAATCAAAGCATTTCAACGTGAGTTTCAGTTTTAAGGTTGAGCCCACACAGACGCGTGTGTTGCTATTAAACCACTCGGAAGAAATGGAGTTTATTTTAAGCAACCTTTTTGGTATTTCCCCCCAGCATTCTGACCTTTAAACATTCAGCTAAGTCCATAACAATTGCTGCCTAGGTGTTCATTATAACTATATAGATATGTGAATTAAAACATCTTTCTTTGTGTAAGCACAGCATATACCTGAACACCTCCACATTTACACCACAACTACACCTTCACCAGCAATGTATGGGTGTCATTACACCACTTTACTGAAGATGATCAACCAAGAAATAGACACTGCCAGCAAAATGCAGATGTTTAGAGATTTTTAGATGTAAGAGTTGTATTACAAGTGTGCCATGAGCATTTCCAAGGAAACAGCAATTTGGGAACCGAAGGAGGCCAAAGCTTCAACATGAGTGAATAACTCGAAGGTGAGTTTTAGTAGTTACTATTAAACAATAAATTGTCCCACCCTGCCAACATCATTAACATCACTTTTCAGCATAATGACAGCCTCTGGCAAGAGGCTCTGCGGTGACAATTCCAATTAACTTCCCTCATCTTTATCTCACAGGTCACCTGTTAAAAAATGCATGGTTACTCCATCTTCTCTCAGAACAAGACTGACTGCAGTGGAAGTGAAGTGCTCTTCTAAGTCATATAGGTCACACCACCTCAATTCCAGTTTGTACAAGACTTTGCATGTTGTGCAAGTCATCATTTGACAAGCCTTCCTGCCCAGCTGCTGGGCTAAGATGCTTCTACTTCCCTTGGCAGCAGAATGGAACCCAAAGAACCACTAACTTCATTCTATGGACCTCACCAAAAAAAAGCCTCCACTAGCAAGAGCAGCCCTTCTCATGCCATTATCTAAACTGGACGAGTGTGCTGTCTTCACTGATGAAAGCAGCTCCTTAGGGGCCCAATCCTAAACCCACTGAAGCTGATCAGGTTTTTACTTGGGTTTCAGTAGGCTCTGAACCAAGTTCTGTTGATATCATCATAAGCTTCCCACAAGATACATAAGGAGAAGAGGGAGAGAATCTATTTTAACCTAATCCTGTGTTCTCCTGACCTTCAGAAGGGTGGTCAAAAGGATCATTCTGTTACACCAGCAGCACTTAGGACCTAACAGATGATTTCAGGAATCCATCACGAGCTGATTTCATAGCTGTGGTGCACAGTATGCAGACAGCTACCAGCTGAAGAGACCCAGTGACAATGTCCCCAGAGGAAGCAAATCTGCTTCCCTCTTGGATGTAGATATGCAGAGAGACTATTTACAGGAACTGAGTATTTGCCCCTGTGGACATCACCTCCAGTCCCTAACCCTCTCCCAGGGAAAGAGTTCTCTCCAAGATGGGAACTTACATATCAAGGCTGAAACTACACAGAGCGAGTGACACAACACCAAATAACATCTCACATAACATCAAAATCTCCCCAGATCTAAGATCCAGATGGACTGAAAAGAAGAAGAGGGACATGGCCCCACAATGAATGAAACTTTGGAGTTTCTTGGACCCTATAAACAAAGAAAATGCATGTTTCTTTAATTATCCATAGCCCCTTAATGCATGTCTGGGTCAAACAGTAGAGGTTTTGCATGCAGACAAGCCTACAAGAACTGACTGCACACGCACACACACACAAACTCACCCCATGCCATGGCACGGTGAGATGATTCCAGAAAGAGGACAACCACCAGGAAGGTGAACCTGCATGTGAAACTGCTAACATCAGTTGTTAGATGTTAGTTGTTGGCTTTCCTGGTGGTTTCAAGACGCAGAGTGCCTACAGGAGTTCCATGTAACATATGCTGTGCAATGCACCTTTGGCCCTAACAGCAAGTTTTACATACAGTGATTTTTAGGCAGTTGAAATGTTCATTTCTGGTATTTTAAAGATCACAGGAAAAGCATTTGCCATTTGTGCTTATACAAGCGATTGCTGAGCTAGTGCCCTCCCATGCTACAGATCGCAGTGCTTGCTCGCTGCAAAAATCAAAGCACTGTCACTTAGCTCCTTGCACTCACCCCATCAACACACATCAACCACATTCTCACAGCAATGCCTCCAACCTGCAAACCTCCTGGGAGGACTGCAAGCCTTTTGCAAGATCTAGGCCCAGACTTGGCAAGTGACCCTTCAGCAGTCACATTCCTGCAAGGGACCCCTGGCACGCTGTAGCTGTGACCAGGAGAATCAGGAGGAAATAATTTCCTGGTCACCCTATTCAGCTTGTTCTGACCCAACAGCACAGGCACAGCACTCCATAACAACATATCCTTTAGGATGGATTAAGAATGGATTTACATGGTGCTTACTGGGGTGCTTCAAACCTTTTGTGGAAGTTCAACAGATACCTATGAGTCAAGGACTGAAAAATGCCAAAAAAGGACCAATACATAACAGCAAAGATCTCAAAAGTTAGCTGTTTATTAACCTAGTCATGCACCAACCACTTCCCAACTTTCACATCCGGCGAAGGAAAGAAGGTCTTGAGAGTGTTGCTGCATTTCACATGCTGGAGGAGTCACCCCTTCCCAAAAACCTGTCAGCACAGGAAGCTGTACATGATTTTGCCATGGAGTGAGCTAATCTTTCATTCATGGATGTGCACTGCCAAGCAACAGGCTTTGTTCAGCACCCAAGGGCAGTTCAATAGTCTCCAGCCTCTGTAAAACCACGGGGCTACCCTGCAGCTCAGGGGTCAGGATCACCTTCAGAAATCTTCCAGAACATTCCTGCTTTCTTGCTCTTCCTAAAAGCCTCAGGACTTGGACAGTTTGTCAAAGGGAAGAACTTCACTTGGGTATGCCAATGCTTGCAGCCCTTTTAAGAAGTCCTCATTGCTGATACCAAGAACACCTGGGTAGAACAGATCAATAAAACATGAACTGCAGACAGATTCCTATTCCCAGTCGCATGCAGTGCTGCAGACCTTCTGCAGATGCTGCACGTAACCGGGTTTGGACTCTCTCCAGAGATGCAAAGACCTTCAGTCTGCTCAACCCTGCTGCACAGACAGCAGAACCACCACTGGCGTATGAATCGGTACCACCTCCTGACAGCAGGTGAGCAGACTGATTTGGACATGAACTGGTACAACGAACGGTGTCTGCAATATGTCACGCATAATAAATATAACATTTGCCATGTTATATTTATTAATGTTAGCCCATGTTAAAGCTCCAAACATTTCAGCTCTTGCTAGCAAAATCTTTACAGAGTTCCCTGAAGCATCTTCCATGTCCAACACTTGTTCTTCTCTAAAACTTGCATTTATTTCCCTCCTAATGTATTAAATCACAAACTGTATTTTGGCTTTCAACGCTTAATACTCC
The DNA here is from genome assembly GCA_026283785.1 of Coracopsis vasa. NCBI lineage: Eukaryota > Metazoa > Chordata > Aves > Psittaciformes > Psittacidae > Coracopsis > Coracopsis vasa. Next base: position 2,274 of record JANHGB010018951.1, on the reverse strand, counting down.
AGCCAGTGGTTATATGGCTACTGTCTTCTGTTTAAAGCAGCGACTAATCAAGATGATAAATGCTGTAGAAAGGCCCCTGTTATCAATCACATTTCTTGCACAGAAAGGTACTTGTGCTAAAAAAGGAGAAGAAAGGCTCATTTACCACTATTGTAGTAAGATTATTCTCTGTTAAGCAAGGTGGCAGCTCCTTTATCCAACACTGAATGCAGACTGACCAGCAGTTTAGAGACCTAGCGAGATACGCTTAAAGATAATAATCAAGCGAAGTTATCCTGTGTGAAAGAGGACAGATGGCAGGCACACAATAGCCATCAAGTCTATTTAAACAGATAAGTAGCCTCCCTACACCCACCCCAGCTTTCCACATGTGCTAAATCAAAGACAGGCTCTGATCGCATGGAGCCCTCTAACCTGAAACAGGCGCAGGGGTCACGGGTTTTCCTTCCATGCTCTCATTTACAAATCTGCCCATTTCTCTCCATTGAGCACAAAGAAAGCAGAGCCCAGGACAGATGCTCCTGCCCAGCAGCGATAAGCTACGCCTCTGTGCCTTGCTCCAGAGCCCAGGACAAAGCGGCACAGCAGCACTACATTGGGAATGCAATGCCCAGCCTGGCAAGCCCAGTGTTTCATCAGGTTTCTGAGCCTCAGCAGAGACAAGCTGCCATGGATGGCAGAGGGCTGCACAAGTGATGCCTGTATCATTTCAGAGATGCAGGCCATGGCCAGGCAGACGTTCAGTGACAGAATCAGTGACAGGCAGGGAAAAGGGAACAGAAAGCTGATAGTGTCAGCCAGGGTGGCCAGAGTGGGCAGGCTGCAGTGAATTTTGAATGGCTCAGTGAATGATTTAGTGGCACTAAGAGCCAAGGGCCTCGGAATCAAGGCCAGTTTCTCCTATAGGGAGCATTTCAGCAAAAGCAAAGGTGCTGATGAGCCTGAGAAACCAGCAGCTAAAGACCAGTGGAAAAGCCGTAGGGCTGGTGAGAAAGACCATCTCATCAAGTCTGTCAAGTCAGATGGGCCCTTCCCCCCCAGACACTGCACAACTGAGGCTTCTAAGATTGTAAGGATTACCTCCATCCATAGGCTTAACCTTCCCACAGCCAGCCTGCACAAGACAGAGCGCCACTGTCTGCCTGCCGCCCCAGTCTGCCCAGTCAGTATTTCAAGCACGGCCAGAGCAGCTACGGCTTCTTGCAGGGACTGAGTGTCCTGCTTCCCACCTGACTGACATCCTGCACTACTTCATCTTCTTATAGGTCCATCTTCTGATGACCTCTGCAAGCAGCATTGCTGGCAAATGAAAATGCTCTGGGTTCAGTTCTCATAAACACTCCCAGCTGTAAATCCTCAAAAGCCTTTTTAAGCTCTGTCATAACATATGACTTTCTTTCCCATGACACTGTTTATTATACAATTCCTTCTTTCCCTGGTCTTAAAAGAAAGGGTGCATAATGGCAAGGAGGTGTATGAGCACCGTGACATGAATTGAATCCAAAGGTGATAACATTTCTTTGGCAGGATGCTTATGAGCAGTTTGGGCCCCTTATCACATTACTGAACTATACAAACAGAATGCAGATGGAAAGGAGATGCTGGCATCTGGGACTACCCTTCACTACAAGCCTAGGCCAAGGCTTTTTAAGTCAACAGTCGATTCCAAAGATGTTAGATAGGCCCAGTAAAGGTACTTTTTAAAATGGTTTTATCATTTTTAATTCAGTAACAGTATTTCAGAACACCAAAATAATCTTTTTTGCCAGACAAGATAGAAATAAGGATCTCCCCTTTGTCAGAGGTAGAAAGCTAAAAGAAAGCCCCATTGCTTCTTCATAAACTGAGTGAAATTCTGAGTGAATCCTTCCCCGCTGCCCCCAATATTATGGATTTAAAGTCTACTTTTCTGTATTCTATAATGATTACACACACATACATATACAAAAGCCAAATTCATATTTGGTTACAGAGAGAAGCTGATTTGTTCCAGTAATTAGTTTGTCCACAGTACTTTATTCCAACAGAGCTCCCAAAAACACTGTTAACTCTAGCACTTCTTCATTGACATTAGGAAGAAACATTTGTTTTGTTATGTCTCCTGCCCATTTGGATACTGGAAGAAAGGATCCCAGACTGTGGTGGAAGGGACCTTAAAGCTCATCCAGTTCCAACCTCCTGCCACAGGCCGGGACATCTTCCATTAGAGCAGGTTGCTCCAAGCCCCTGTGTCCAACCTGGCCTTGAACACTGCCAGGGATGGGGCAGCCACAG
>JANHGB010018949.1:7377-21210 GCA_026283785.1 Coracopsis vasa | reverse complement strand
GAGCAAGCTGCTCCAGTGGAAGGTGTCCCTGCCTGTGGCAGGGGTTGGAGCTGGATGAGCTTTAAGGTCCCTTCCAAGCAAACCACTCTGATTCTATGACTTAATCTCTATAGGCATTAGAGCAAACAGGTTAGAAAGCATAGCTCCTATTTAATCAGATGGAGCTAAAAGTGCTTTTCTAAAGGGGATCTGACACTGGAGGCAGTGTAAGCCTTTATAACTACTACCAGCTGATCCCACTTCTGCCTTTCTTGTCTTAATGAATGACTGAACATTTGTCCTAATGGGTGCTTCTCTTCTGCAAATTAACACTTTGTATTTCATTATCCGTATCTTGCTAGATAGATGGTTACCAATATGATAGCAATAGAGATTCCAGGTTGTTTTGCTGACTGCAGATCAGCTTCACCTCATCTGCAGGTGAAAAAAACCCTCTAGGTGCAGTCCTGCAGATTCAGATGGACCCTAAAAGTCAAGGTGGGTTTCTTCTGGCTCCTCCATCACTAGCAGCAATAAGCACCCTGCCAGTCATTCCTTCTGTTATAGAGTATTTCTAGTCCTGTGACTGATTAGGAATAGATCCCATCTCTGAGGGCAGGTTTTGAAGCAGCACAGGCTGCTTGAAGAACTACCCATTGCCAACAGTTTCTCTGAATGGATCCTACCAAGAGGAGAATTCTTTGGAAATGGGGCCATGGTTTTAAGAGTCATCTTGAAGATCTTGCCTTCATAACTGCTCTGCTTTTTATTGCCTTAGTAACATATTCAGACCATGGGTCACAGTGAAACACTGGCAGCTTATGAGGGGAACACAGTAGCAATAGGACAAGAGGTGATGGGTTTAAACTGAAACAGGGGAAGTTCAGGTTAGATATAAAGAAGCTTTTCCCTTTGAGGGTGGTGAGGAGCTGGCACAGGTTGCCTAGAGATGTGGTGAATGCTCCATCCTTGGCAGTGTTCAAGGCCAGGTTGGACAGAGCCTTGGGAACATGGTCTAGTGTGAGGTGTTCCTGCCCATTGCAGGGGTTTGGAACTGGGTGATCTTAAGGTCCTTTCCAACTCAAACCATTCTATGATTCTGTGATGCAGCACATGCTAGCACTCCTGAGAACATGTTCTAGCCCCAGCGTGGGGAGTCTCTTGCATCTGTCATGCTGTATAAAATGGGAAATTTTTCTGGTCTCTGTTCCTATGGTAAAGCTCACTGTTTGTTTACAGAGGACACTGGGATACATGCACAGAAGGAATGTGGAAATTCTATTAATGAAAGTAATTTAGTTTTAATAGCTGCTGTGCGAGTGCTGGATCTGCTCAAGCAGAGACAAGTTATTAAAGGTGATAGTACAGTGATGATTAGAGCAAGCCCCTGGCTACCTCTTTCCCACAGTTAAAGTCATTTCAAGTATCAGGATCTTACTGCTACAACTGGCAGCACAGGTGGCTTACCTGCCTACAGACACACATGTAGGAGCTCCTCAAGCTAGATGTTCCACGTGTTTTTTGATAATTCTTTCCTTCCTTTGCCCCAGCTGCCTTTGCACTGGAAAGAGGAAGATACTTCCCTTTTGCCTCCTTCCTAAAGGCTGCTATGTATTTTTAGCTGCTCAGGATGTCTCCAAATAACACATTGACTGAACTTGCATTGTCAGCCTTCCCTGTAAAGCCCCCCCTGAGAGGTTTATGGCTCACTCTCTACAGCTTTGCTGATACAGCGTGTAATGTTTATACCTGCAATCAAGTATTGGCTGAGCTGCAGCCCAGTGCTGGCAGCTTCTTTCCTTCTCCCTCTGCCCCCTGCTTCCCTTGTAACTCTGCTCCAGTGACACTAGATTGATAGAGTACATACAGTGGTGATTGCCTATATAAAAGGAAAAAGAAAAAGGCATTACTCAATAGCCAGCAAAGCTTGTATGTGCTCTGCCCAGCAAGAATGAAATAGACTCAGGGTCTGTATTTCTTTTTCTAGATGATTTATAATGCCTTCCTCCCCTGCACTGCTCTTTTCTAAGCCAATTAATGCATTTTGAGATTTACCAGATAAGAGGTTCATCTACAGTTTAGAAACTGGGTTTCTTTTAAGCAGAACACAAAGGTTAGTTTGAGTTTTAGGGTACTTAACAGATCTTTCCCCTAAAGTACCTAGTGGCCTGTCGTTGTCTCAGAGCTGCTCAGCAGAACTGTTACCAACACACAAAACTACCTTGCACTTGACAGGCAGAAAGAGAGTCTCTGAAACAGATGTCATCTGGAGGGGAAAGTGGGGCTGATTCACTTTAAACCAGCTTTACTTAAGCATTCACAATGTAGACAACTTTATTTCAGTTATAGAGTCTTATTCATGTTTAGCTTTGGTTTACTGTGTATTCCCAGCCCATATAAGCCAAACCAAAATAAACACATCTTACAGACTTCTGCCAGCATTTGACTAAATGTGTTTGAAGTCACTTTTACTTAAATCAGTGCAGCTGTGGGTGAAACTAAGGCCAAATGCATTCAGTTATCTTGAAGACAGTGCCAACAAAATGCATGAAGAAAGGCAGCATGCACATTTTTCATGGTTAATGTATCTGCGAGTTTTCAGTTACTAGCACAGAGGTGCAAGTGAAGTTCAGTATCAAATGCCATGGAATCAAGGATGTCATTGTTGTATTTATTTGAATAGCCTCCCTGAAGTACATACCCCATCCTATGGATGATGTTAGGTCACAGTTAGCCTGTGTTTGGTATAAACAGGAAGTTGTAGTTGCCATGCAGCTGTACATTCAGATCTTTGGGGTTCTTCTAAAAGAAGACCAAGGAAGAGTGCCTCTGAGACTTCAGGTTCTGCTACAGGTCAGTCCTGTGATGCTTTGTGTGTGGGTTTTGAATGGAAGGCATGCTTTAGGTCTATGTGAATCTCCTGCATGGTCTCAAGAACCCCTTCTGACCAACGTGTGATCTCACCACAACTTCTCTGCAAGTGTCTAAGTGTAAGGAGATTTCCCACCTACCAATGGAGTTCTCTCTGCAGTTAAAAGGCTAGTCCAAACTGAGCAAGGTTGTTCATTTATCCTTGAGGATTCTTGCTTAATTAAAATGGGCCTGAGGGAAGTGTGACTATCTTAATCTCATCTCTTACTAGAGAAGATGTTTGAAGGCCATGACTTTATGCAGATCCAGGCTTTATTTATGCTAATAGAAGATACTGTTGATTCCCAAATCTTTCTAGGCTGATAGATGGGATTCTTATGCCACTTCAGTAAATCTACTGAGTAGCAGCAGAGGTATTGAATTGAATTGCTGGTAACGGTGCCAAGAAGAGAAAATACAGTTACATGTAGCTTCACAGGAGTTCAATCAGACTTCTGTTTTTAAGCTTCAAAGTCAATATACCTGCTGTTTCTAGAGCTTAAATCAACATACAAAGAAGTTTTTTCACCCTTAGCCAGTCATAGAAGTTTCTGTCTTATCTCTGACTTGGGCTTCCACAGTACAGTCAGCTTCTTAAGTTCCCATTTATTATTTATTGCAATAACTCAATTGAAATATGAATTTCCTCTGTGATGAATACTTTAGTTTCTTGAATCTAAAGCTTGCTATTTAGCTGCTCCTAACTAAGATAGATGGCTAAATGGTCGTTATTTCACAACGGTAGCAAACAACTCCACTACCTACTTATTTTCTCTCTTACGTTTTACCCCCTTGAAAGTCCACCTACTAACAGTCATCTGATACTTGGCCACCAAACCCTATCATCCACTTTGGACATAAGTAGGGCTCAGAGTACATCTTTATCCAATAGAGAGAATGTTATTATGTCATTTCTTAACTCACTATGTAGTACTGTGATAACTTTCCTAGTAGTAGTAGCAGAGCAATTAATTGTTGCTGAAGCTGCCGTTCGATGTTGCTTATCAGTTGTTCTATTTTAAATAGGCAAAGGACAGACATACGGGTTTAGTTCAGAAATACTTGCTAAAAAGCTTCTTTCTAATCTAAGGTTAAACAGTAACAAAACTCCCAAGAGAGTGTTCAGTGTATGTGTGTCTTAGAATAGGTTCTAACAGCTGTGAAAATGAAATTGCTACTTCTCTAGCAGACTTGAGCAAAATTAGCTCTCTGAAGCACATAAATAAGCTGTGAGGTTGTTTTCTTACTTATCAACATCAGAATAATGAATTAGCAGCTTATATTTACATGTTAGAAAAGCAAGGCCTTGAAGAAGAAAGAACTTTTCTCTCCCCAAAATGCTACTTTGAGCTGTCATAAAGGAACTTCTCTTTGTGCACATTTGCAAACAATTACTTTCTGATTTTTTTTCCATTTGTCCCTATTCCATCTCTCAGTAATGTGGCCTATATATCTTGAAAGGTATTTTAATTACAGTAAGATTTTATGCCTAATGCTGTGTAGTTTCCTCAGAGGTGACAGATTTGGAGAGAAACTTGAAGGTGAATACTGGTTGCAGGTAATAGCTTTGAATTTGCCATTCAGGGAACACAGGGCATGTGCTGTCTAGGTACAGACTATCTCAAATACTACGTTGGCACATCATGAAGTTATGATAATGTTTCCAAGCAGCCACTGCACAGCCAGTGAGGTTTTGTTGTGAGCAGCAGAGGTGTGGGCAGAGTGTCAAAGGTGAAGCTTGCTGTGCCCTCCTTGCCTCCAAGCACTGAAGCTTCATTATGTGACTCACGAGGTACGTGTGGTGCTGTTCACATCAAAACTGCTTACAGAAACCACACAGCACTGACTAAAACTCCCAGTTCCTGGCAAACTAACTGTCAGCTTGTGTAGGAGACCTATTTTTTCATTTTAGTTAGGAAGTGCTATACAAGGATCCAGAAATTTCAGGCTTCAGCTTCAGCAGGAAGAGGTGCTGCCAAGGAGGGACCCTTTCAAACTCTGCTTTATAGAAGTAAGGGTGAAAGTATAAGCTATAGGAATTTAATCCCATCCGTGTGTTAGACTGGACACACTTCGAGGCACTGCATGGAACTGTCCCACCATCAGCTCTATTCTTGCTTCCATCAGGCTTTAACCAGTTAAACCGGCAGAATGGATGGCTCTCAAAAACTTCACAAACTTACCTTCTGTGTGGGGTTGCAGAAATTAAAGTGTAGGCAAATAGGGGGATAAGTTGTTCCTGTTCCTGCCCATATTTTGGAACAATGCGGACACTGCTTAGTGCCAAGACTCACTTCCTTCCTAGGATTTGGCTTTTACAAAATACACAACAAAAACCAAACTCCTCTTGTAGCACATGTGCTGGTGGCACAACACCACACGGTGATCCAAAACGGGTTCCCTCTATGCAGGCTGCTCCCTCTGCATGCTCCCTGTTTCAGTTACTGCTCCATGAACAGCATCCTGGTGGGCTCTTATGTGCAAGGCAATGTGTAAGTGATGGCTCTTTGTATGTGGGAGCTGAGGTGCATTGAATATCTGTGGTAGCTGTCAGTGTTCAGACAGGCTGACAGTTCCACATCTACATTATCAATCTGTGCACAGCTGATTGAATAAGCTGGCTGAAGCCTGCAGACTCCCTTCAGGATGAACTAGCTCACAGTACAATGAGCCTAGCACAAGGCAGCTCAAAAGCTGTTGTATAACAAACCGGTGAGAGCTTACTTCAAAAATAGAAAAGCTTTTTTCGTCGTCTTCTTTTTTTCTTTTTTTTCCTTAAAATGAAGAAATTCTTCAAGTGATGGCAATAATCACAAAAGTGATGGAACTGGCAAGTGCAGCCTCTGCAGAGACTGGCCGCATCTCTATGGATCTTCTTTAATAACAACTCTCAAAAGTATGTGTGTTTGTGAAGGGGTACTCAGGAGGGAGTCAGGGACTAAAGTTAAATACTGGTTTTAAATACTGGTTTTAATGGTGTTTGCTTCTGTAGCTTTATAAGTGTTTATACGTGGGCTTGGCCAAGAGGTGTGAGGTCAGATTATACACTCAAACTGCTGTAAACTTCAAACTGCTGAAAACCACAAGTATCTGCCCGTTTGCCTCACTGTAAATTATGCACAGTCCTACCTGCAGTGTTTGAAGAAGCAACTGACATTGTAACTTAGACACTGTTCTGAACAAAACCTGAAATAACAAAATGCCTATCACAACAAAATGCCTACAGTAACCTCAAATCCTGAATGTCAGCCGCAGCCCTGCCTCTATTCAGCCAGTCAAGGCTGCAGAACCATATCATAGGTGCCACATCTGGGATTTTGGTCCCCAAGATACTTTAACATAGTCAGGACAAAGCCCATTAATCCAAAGATAGCACAGTGTTAATGCAAAACAAAGCTGAGCTGTAATCCTGAAGATTATAGTTTCAGGAGCAAGATTTAATGTCACCTCAGGGTGGTTGCCTTTCTTTCTTTATTATTCTTTTTTCTTTGGGTTCTGCTTTGTTTTCAGGCAAACTTCAAAGTGCCTCGTTAGATGCCTTCAGAAGTCATGAAGATGAAATGAATAAGAAGCGATTCAGGCAAATTGTTGACTCTGGAGAAGGGTTTGAAAGAACACCACCACAAAAGCAACCCCCCGAGGGATAACTGTAATTGCATATGTGAGGAGTATTCAGTGCTGCTCTGCCAGCCCCACTTAGCTGAGGCACCTTTGCTTCATCCTGAGAAGGGCTGATGCTTTTTGTCCTGGCTTCTCAAACATCAGTCTCGATTTTCCTTGACTCTCTAAATTTCCCTTGACTGTGTCATAGTGATTGAACCTCACAGACTTCCTGTGGGGAATGCTTTGTGCTACAGAGTGAATTTGCTGTATTCAGGGTCTGGTTTTTAGAGTATGGAGGAATCCAGATGCCTTGGTAGCTGCAGTGGATTATTATTAGTTTATTTATTTTTTGAAGTTCTGTTTGTTACTTTAAGCAGTCCTGGGATAGGATGAGAGAAAGAAAAGGAACAGAAAATAAAGATTCTCTCTGACAGATGGTTTTTGTATTGTCAGGAGTTAAATCCTTAGGTCATGCTGAACAGTGAACACTGTCCTTTGGGAACACACGCTTTGCTCTCAGGTTTAGCTGAGCCTGACCCTCCTTGGCACACCTATGCTTTGTAAAACACAGATAATCACAGAAAGTCTCCACTGTGTGATCCTGTTGCTTGAAACAAGTGTGGACATGCTCGCTGGGTCAACAGGGAAGATTGTCTGCCCTGCTAGCTGCTGAGGTAAAACTAGTGGGGAAGGAGGAGTTCCTAAGCCAGGCTGTTTGGGTCATGGCACTTTTGCTGCTCCAGCTGTTCTGCAAGCCTCTGCATGATGCTTATCTCACTAAAGTGGGGACATGGACACCAAAGGTTGGGTGGGATACTCTTCATGGCTGTGGTGGAAATAAGAGTGCAGATGAGTACTGCCGCCTTCTCTTTTCTGGGTCAGACTGGCAGCAGCTACGTTTCTCCTTCTGGACCACCTCAGTTACTGTGGTGAGAACTCTCCCTTTTTCTTTTACATCTGCTGTCTTGCCTGTGCCTTTGAGTCTTTGAAATATAATGAGCAGAAGAAAAGTAGGGAAGTAGGGAAGCTGGACAGGTTGTTGGCTTTTTTTCCCCATTTTTAATCTTTGTGCAGTCACCTTCATCATACCATAACAGTCTTCCAGTGCTTAAAGGGGCTACAAGAAACCTGGAGAGGTGCTTTGGACAAGGGCCTATAGGGACAGGACAAGGGGAATGGCTTCAACCTGCCAGAGGGGAGATTGAGATGAGCTCTTAGGCAGAAGTTCTTCCCTGTGAGGGTGGTGAGGCACTGGAACAGGCTGTCCAAAGATGTAAATGCCCCATCCCTTGCAGTGTTCAAGGCCAGGTTGGACACAGGGGCTTGGAGCAAGCTGCTCTAGTGGAAGGTGTCCCTGCCTGTGGCAGGGGTTGGAACTGGATGAGCTTTAGTAGGGGTAATACCTGTTGTTATGCTAACTGATACAGCAGAAAAGAGCCAGCCATGCTCTCAGGCTCCAGTCCCCTGTTGGGTTTCTCCCCTCCCCTGTGTCGGTGGGTGTAGGCCAGAGCAGTGCCACTACCAGCGCCAGCCAGACGGTGCTGCTCTGGCCCTTGTGTTACAGGGGAAAGTGCAGGAGAGAAAACAGTGGAAAACAGGCGCCAGGGAAAGAACGATTTGTTCCAAAACATTTGCTTTGTAACAGGGTCATCTATAAATTCTGGGATTTCCTGTTTGCTGAATGGCAGGCTTTCTCTTTTCAGGTTACAGACTGGAATAACTTTATTACAGCTCATTGTAAGCTTCTTTCCTTTCCAAGCCCAGATTTGCAGCCTTTGCACAGAAATTTCCCAGCTTTCTTGGGTTTTAAGTTGTATTCTTCAGTGCCGTCCTCTTGAGCTGTGTTTTAATTTCCCTTGGGCTTTGGAAGTGGTGAGATCATGGTAGTTTTAGGGGGAAAGTATTAGACATATTAATGGATTCTTGTCATACTCATGTATGTTCTGGAAACTGGGAAAGTGAAACTTAAAACTGGAAAAAATAATAATTGTAACCACAAGGAGCCTGATCCTTGTACATCTTGGGAATTCATTGGCTCCACTGGGAGTTGTCAGTGTTCAGGAAATACAGGCCTGAGGCTGGTTGGGATGTTGGGGTGTATTTTAATGGTTTTGTTTCAGAAAACACCCATTAATGGGTCATCTTCATCAAGAATGTGGTGGGGGAACGCTGTCAAGGTAGTCCTCAGGTCCAGACCCTCCTAAAGCTAAAACAAGAGAGACCTGTCCCAGAATATGCTCTCATACTGATAATACCAAGATTATCATGTTGGGAGCATCCACGTGCGCTGTTGAAGATGTAGGTCAGGTCACAGGTCTGGAGCAGATAGTGACAATTTTCCACATGAATGCCTTCAGTACCTGGATATCTCAGTCTCTTTTTGGTTCATGGAAAGAGTGGGAAATGATCAAAAAATGCCTCCTTTGAGAGCTGATGAGAGATGAGGAGAGGAAGCAAATTACTATTGCAATTCTGGGGAGATAAGAACACTGTTTTCTGCCAAGCTATAGCATGAAATAGACTCTGTGATCTGCTAACAATGGTGAGATGAGCATCAAAGTGGTACTGAGCTCTTTGGACAAAGCTGTGTACGTGGCTGGCACTCCATTGCTCAGGACCTCAAACACTCAGTGAGAGGTCCTCTTGTCTGGCCTGAGGAGCATTTACTGATTAAATTTACACTGAAGGAAGTTAATTTTTGTAACTGGGGAGCAAATCTTCTGCTAACTCAGCTTGACTATCATCTATGGTACAGGGGTTTGGAGGCTCTGAATGCAGTAGTTTGAAGATGTCTGTTGTTGAACATGCTGGGAGCATTTTGGCTTTCTGCTGAATTGAGCAAATGAGATTCTAGTCCTTGCCTGGTATTAGGCACTATTGTAACACTAATGAAAAGAAGATGATTAAAATCTGCCTACTAGTGGCGGGGGATGATGTTACTATGGAGTGCTAGAGGTAAGGTGGCATTCTGAGCTTCTTGCATTCTCCATCAATGTGAGCAGAGTATTACCTGTGTGTATCTCTGTTGTAAGGTAAAGTGGCGTTTTCAGAAGAGGTAGTGTGTATCATTGCTGTTTTTATTTTAACTAATGAAAAAGCCAACTGCTTTTCCCATGGAACTGATGCTTTCCGTGGAAATTTAGTCTCTGTTAACTTTGGTGAAAGCTTCAGCCTATTTTTGGCAGCAATTAAAAGCATTCAAGAGATGCCTATCACTCCAGCTCACAGATTTCCACGGGGTACTTTATTTGTGTTTGATGAAAGGAATAGAAAACACAGCAATATGGCTCCTGCTTCACTTTAACTCGCTCGCATCTCGTAGCAGCAAGTGACAAGCAATTTTTCTTCATTGGAAGCTGTTCTTCCACATATCACAGCATGGAATTGCTGATGGGATTTTCCCAAGATAAATAATAGCAGCTAACATTCACTACCACCTGCTGCCCAGCAACCTGAAAGTGCTTTGGAGAAATAGTTATTAGGATTCATGACTATGAAATGAGTAAAATGATATTGTACTGGCTTTACAAATTGGAAAGCTGATCATTGTGTCTGTAATACTCAAAAGTTCCACTCATTCCAAGTGTCAGCCTTTTTGAAAGCTTAATTTGAGGGAATTGGGTCTTGGTCACAGCATATCAGCTCCCACTTTCTTCAGGAAGGGGCAATGGCTAAGAAATGGAAGAGTGAGGGCCACAGGTTTCCAAAATGAGGAATGAGCTGAGGAGACACCACTGCAGGAAACTTATGTCTAGTACTTGCTCAAAGGAACAACAGGCTTGTGTAGTAGTTAAGCTGAGAATAAAACCAGGCTCCGCTTTATTTGCAGGAGTCTATTCTCATTCAAATATTTATAAAGCTTGTTGAATACATCTCTGTGTGGATTATGTGGAAGGAAGCATGAAATGTATGTGTGATATCTCTGTGATAAAATTTAGCTTGCTGTGTGGGTATAATCTAGAAAAGCATTCGATCAGGGATACAACTGTGTTGAGCACATCTGATGTATGATATTCCCTGCTTTTAAAAGTAGGTACTGCATACCTAGTACTGTGAGCTTACACCAGAATTCTTCCTACCTCTGCATTCTGTATTTTAACATCTGGAATGTAGTTACATGACTACACTCACTCATTAACATGGCACTGAGCAACCTGAATTCACACGAGCAAGGGCTCTTCTCCTGGTGGCACACCACAGAGCTACTTCAGACCAGTCAACTCAGACTGCATGCAATGCCCCCATCGCACTTGCACATATGCAGGCCAAATCTACTATTGCAGTTCTTGCCTGAATTAAAAGTCACTAAATGTGATGCAGAGCCACATCTGCAGCTGGACACCTCTGTGTTGTTTCCTGGTTTGCACTAATGGAAAAAGCTGGGGGAAGAAATAGAAAATGATGTTTAGGAACACCTCACCAAGTCTGCATTAAAGTATGGTCAAAGTGGTGGGCACCCAGGCTGCTGCTCAGGGTGCAGTTGTATGGCTGTGGATGGTAACAGGAATTTACTTGATATTGAGAAGGGGAATTTGTGATATCAGTAGAGATGGGATAGTGACTTACGATTCTGTGCCATAGAATCGTAGAATGGTTTGAGTTGGAAGGGACCTGCCACAGGCAGGGACACCTTTCAGTAGACCAGGCTGCTCCAAGCCTCATCCAACCTGGCAGTTCAGGGCTTGTCTGTGACTGGGCAACCTGGGAAGCTCATCTGAAAGTCAGTTATGTCTGTTCTGTGGAGGAGTGAGTTGGGTGCTAGGGTTATGCTTTTACCATCCTTAGAACTTTGGGGTTTGTGTTTATGCTGCTGAGCCTATGGTTGGGATGGGCAGCGTGTCATTGAAATTCTTCCTCACTCCATTGCCAGGCTTTGTGTACTACAGAATTCCCTCGTGTTCATCTGAGGAAGGGTGTATTACTCCTGAAGGTAGCTGCTGTTAGTACATTAGGTGTACTGCAGCAACGCTGAAGTCCTGTCTCAGCCCAGACCCAGTTTCCCCAGACGCTGTACAAACTGATCCCAAGACAACACTTCTCTTCAGCTCTTTCTGGTTCTTCAGGATCCCATTGCTGCTCTTCCAAACCATGGGAAGAATAAAAATCCCAAGAGGAAACAGTTCATCTCTGAGCATGAAAAGTCTTTTAAATACAATTACAACTGGATACCAGAGTTTAGGATAAGGTTCCTTGCACAGCAAGGCTGTGTGCCAGTTTTTATAACATATCTAAGTGTAATGGATGCAGTGTTCCTGTTAATCATGCTCTCTGCTTAAGATATCCAGTAAAGCCCATCACATTAATTTAATTGAAAAATTCTGTGGGAATTGTATTAGATATTTTCCCTATTAAATTAATATTAAAGCTTTAAAGAGAATTTGTGGGCACCCATTGTTATTTGCAGAATTATTATGCAAATTGATATCTTCTATCTGCCTTTTGGAGATGTGACCACTCCAACTTTGCTTCTGCCTCCTGCCTCCCCAGCCTACATTTAATTATCCTTTTCCTTTGGATTGCTGGGGTCATTAACATGATGCTTTCTGGGGCTTGTCATAGGATATTTGCTGTTGCTCTGTCAGTTTGGGCCTCTCTGAATGAATCTGTTATTAATGAAGGTATGGGAGCTGCAAAGTGAAATTCCCCAGGTAGCAGCCTGGCTTATGGTGAGGGAAAGGGCAACTCACTCCTCAGTGGCTGGAGAGAATGAAATGAGATTAAGGTTGGTCAGCACTGACATTTAATGGGCCAGTTTGGAGGACAAGAGAGCACTGTGCCCAGGGCTTGAATGGTGGCTTTGCACATCTGATTCCAAGATGCTGGTGGGTTTAGCACAACTACAGCATATGCTGTGGGACCACAGAATCGTTTAGGGTGGAAGAGACCTGTAAGATCATCGAGTCCAACTGTTAACCTCAGCACTGCCAAGGCCACCACTAACCCATGGCACTAAGGGCCTTATCTACACGTCTGTTAAATACCTTCAGAGACGGTGACTCCACCACTACCCTGGGCAAGCCTGTTGGTGAAGTTCTCACACTGTGGGCACCACCTGCATTGGCTTTTAAAGCAGGAGGCAGTAGCCTGACCTTCCCCCTCTTCACCCATCTGACAGATGAGGGGGCTCTGCATGCCCATGGAAGCTGCTACCCTTTTGGGAATTTAGGGAACCTTGATGAATGCTGTCATGTACTGGATGCCTCAGTGCAGGTCACATTCAAGATCCACAAGACCTTGCAATTCTTCCACAGGCTGCTTAAATAAGCCAATTCCTCTTTTCCTTGTGAGCTCTCAGCTGGTTTCTGTTGCTGTGTTGTGCTTTTTGCTTTCTCACAGACTTGGGCTTTTGTTGGAGCTGTTTCTGAGGGAACCAGCAGCAGAGCTGGAGCCCTTTAAGAAGTTGGGGCATTATCCAAGTAGCTGCTGAATCTGGGAGTCGTGACTCGTATGTGCTGGAGCGCCGAGGGAACAGCTTGTGCTCACATTCAGAGGAACAGGTGCCACTGCACAACTGGGGACACATGGACACGGGCACAAGGAAACAGCAGCTTGTTCAGCCCTGGTTTGATATTGTTCCATAACCTAATCCAGGCGATGGGCAGCACTATGGGGTTGTGCTTATTAAGCTGTCCACCTGCCCAGCAGCCTCCCCCGTCCTTCCCTAATGAAGCAGTGAGCTCAGGTTTCCCAGTTTGGCTCACCAAAACCAGGAGAGGAGATGGCTCTGGCTCCTGTCCTGTCCCCCAGACACAGCCTAAAAAGAGCAGGGCAGTACTCAGCCCAGACTCTGGCCCAGAATGAGACGTGCATGCAGCAGGATTTCATCCAATAGCTGCAGGAGGCTGTTGTTGTTTGTGGTCAGTGTGTTTTTGGTTTGTTTTCTCTCTGAAAGTGCAAGTTCTTGCCTTCATGGTTATTTCTGCATACCAGCTGTGTTTCCGGTGAGCAGCTGGAGAGCTGCCTGACTCAGCACATCTCCTGCCTTAACGCTCCGAAAGTGCACTCAGACAAGACTAGGAATGCTGTGGGCAAAACAGTGGGACCCCACCACAGCTCCTGTAGCCAGTGAAGAGATGCTGTTTGCATGGAGAGGGGTGTTTAGAGTCAAGTGACACCAAACATTTGCTCTGAGGAGCATGCCGACAAAGAAGGAACAAATACATGGTCTTTATATAAGAAATATATGGTGTGCATATTGTTAATGTCTGTAAAAGTACTCAGTCATGTAGAAAGGACTGGGACAAGGCTGGGGTGCTGTGAGGAACAAGAGCCTCTTTCAGTAGGAGCAGAGAGGCTTCGGTGTGTGCCAGATGAGCCTTGCAGAACAAACCCAGCCATTTT
>JANHGB010018948.1:499-25893 GCA_026283785.1 Coracopsis vasa | reverse complement strand
ATAATAAGTCCTACATAAGGTTCCAATTTGTTTTTCTAATCCACTTTGGAAGGTAAGATTAGAATTGATGTTTCAGATCAGTTTTAAAGGAAAAATTTAATCAGATAATAGAAATAAATCACACTGGTTCATTTCAGTGCAAACAAAAGCACGTGTCACAAGTCTATGGAATTTTGTCTTTTCCATGTATCAGTTTACCCCAGTATCTTTAATGCTCTTTATAATTTACTTTAAAAGCATTCCTCAGCATTAAAGTCCTCAAATGTGTTTTGTTGTTAAATATCTTTTAAATATGTTTTTAAATACGATATGAAAATATCCCTAGGAATAACTATGTACTGACACTGCATCACTGAATTATAAACTTCTTTATGAATACATGAGTGTAAATTGATAATTACATTTGATTTTTATTATTCTGTGTGATAACCTGAAGAATCCCTTACCATACTAAGTGAAGTTTTGGATCTAAATTACACTGTAAAATGCCTCCAACTTCACAGCACCGGTAATAATCAGAACACCTGAAGCATGATTTGTGAAAGCAGGAGAGAACATTCCTTAACCTGGTATTTGATGTAAACATTTCTTGTACATAATGAGATGTATTTCTAATGGAGTGCCACCGACATTGGAATGGCAATGGCATGTGTATTTACATCATCTGAAGGTTGTACTAAGCACAAGTATTACAGGTCACACTCCTAAATATGTAAAAGCAGGATGTATGTGGAGAAGCAAAAAGGTGAGGTTGAATTTCCTAAAATTCCAAACAACAAACTGAAAGCTTGTATTTTTCACCAACAAAGCTAACAAAGTGTTACCCTTACAGCTCTTTCAAATAAGTCTTTGGATCCTATTTCATAGTAGTGCTTAGGGACCAAAACTAAATCAAACTTGCATGTTTTGCAGAGACATCCTCCCACTCCCAGTACTCAGGGGTTTGGGTATTACTTCTGTTCTGTTGCGGGGAATTTTTTGGTGGGAGTGTTTGGGTTGCTTTGCTTTTCTGATTGTTTTTCTTATCTGACAGCAAAAACTAGGAATAATCTGTCCTATCCATTTTTATCCAGAGACATAAACTTTTAGCCTTTTACATAAGTTAGAAATATTTTGAAGTGTATTGTGGGTAAATAAACAGAAGCAAGTATGCTCTTTATAGAGTTATTTTGCAAACTAAAAATTATACACTGAGATGTATAAGGTGAGAAATTAAAGCATAATTCTATTTGAGATCTAGTAATAATTTTAATGTTCAAGTAAGCAAGGTAACAGAAGGAAATGGATTACAAGCTCTGCTCTCTATGGCCCAAATTAAATGTTTTACTCCCACTTTCTGCAGAAGGTCATAAGAATATAGAAGAATTGGAGGGATTTTTGTAACCTTGAAGACTCTGCATGGAGGAAATCTCCGTTTCCTCTACACAGTTTAAATGAAGAGTACAGAATGTGTTTAGTGCAGAATGATTTCTCTTTTAAAACATCAAGCAAAACTGTTTGGGTCCTTCCAGAATAACAGGTGTAAATGATATAGCCTAGAAATCTGCTTGCCAGCTCTTGCAAAGAACACTTCTACTTTCATACCTATGCACAGATTGTTAGAATATCATCACTGCAAGATCGCTGGAACCCAATGTCGTTTCGAAGTAATGGTGTTTAAAAGCAACGCATTAGTAAAACAAGAGAGCTTAAGAGTCAAGAGAAACAGGGAGAGCTCTAGTTCATAAAACACATAATGCAGGTCCAAGTTGGAAGCATGATTTAAGAAATAAAAAAAATAAAAAAAATCCACCTTAAGTTTAGGAAAGTACTTAAACTCCCCCCTAAAACTAAAATTCCATGTTTTTACTATATCCTTCTTTGTCATGTATCCGCATATCTACAACCCCCAATCTCATAGCAGTCTTAATATATTCTATTATGTACCTTTGACATCTTCTGCAAGAAAGGAATGGTTGTCAGAAAGTGTTGTTATCACTCAGTAGGATTGCGACAAGAGAAGGAGAAAGCTCAAGGCCAGTAGAAAGGCACGAGAAGTTAGCATACACAGATGTTGGACAAAGAACTACTGAACTGAAGCTAGGATCGTCTGCATGTGCTATGCATGATGTGACTAGGCACTTGTTTTCTCTACCTAACTGCTCTCCTCCTCTTGAGAACTGAGAAAAAGTAACTATCTGGCTTCTGAAGAAATTAAAATGGAAGGAACTCCCATGAAAAGAATGGAATCCTCTGCATGAAGATGTGTGTTCTGAATTAAAAGTGGTCAGAAAGATTAAGCTTTGCAGAAAGATAAATGTATTCCTGATGCAGAAACAGCTGTTTCTACTAACATTAGCAGTAAGAAAATGTCTTTATATCCACCTCCATTGGTTAGAGACTAAGTGGACAATAGAGTAAAACCATTGTGAACTGCAGCCTATCAAATATTATAAAGCACCTATAGCAGCAGCCAAACAAAAACTTGTTTGGAGGACTTAAGGATGTAATACAAAACTTGTAGACAAGCTGATACTTCTGTATTGTGAACACCTAGTTAATAAAAGGTTTTACCCCTCTTGAAATACCCCAATCAGTACTTTTGGTACACATACCTCGAAGAATTCTCTCCTCATGGCAACGTAGAAAGTCCCAGATTCTAACAGTGCCGTCGTCAGAGCATGTAGCAAATTTATTATCCGTGGGTGAGAAACTGTTACATGAAGACACACAGCAGGGGAAAGAAGTCAGCATTTAACAGATTATCTATGCTTCTCAGACAGGGCAAAATAATACTTAATGTGTTATACACCGAAGGATGCATTTGAACATAGGGGCTTTAAAGTGAATACAGTGCCTGCCAAATGACACTTCATTACAAGACATGAATTAAGCATAGGATTACTATTGCATTGCAGTCCCGTCAAAAGAGGAAAAATATTCCACAATTTATTATTAGCACCTTCCTATCTATGACTGCACACTGTAGCACTTGCTCTGCAGGATGAGCAGCAACATCAGTATGATTTGGTAACTGACACCTAGATTTGCATGTTGGGGAATACCATAAGTGACACTGCGTAGAAGCACAAGAGAGCAGTTCTTAGGGGAAAAAAAACCCTCCTCTTCATCCACAGGTGCTTTGCAGCAGAGAAGCAAAAATAAGGGAAAGCTGGTCACAGGAAAATGCTAGTTGGATTAACTGTTGGGAAAAAACGTATATAAAACAAGTGTACCACTTAGTGCAAAAGTAATTTGGAAAAAATCCCTCTCGTTACACCCCATCAACACCATGAAAAGAATCCTACAGACATAGAAGCAGCTTCCAGATTGAACAGTCAATATTGCTTGATGAAAGTCACTGGAAAAGCAAGAGGTTATTTAGCCATGTGATTAGGGCCAGAACATCTCCAGCAACTGAGGCACTCACTTCCTTTCTCATGCAGTGAAAGACCAGGATGGAGCCCTTGCAAAATCCTCTAACTTTATAATCAGGAAAGGGCTTAATATAGCAGAGAAATTCAGTGTATGAGCCATGATAGTCAGACAGTAACTGAATCCAATGTAAGCACTTCTCAAAACCAAACTCTGGCAGAAAATGCTGCACCTTAAAGAAAAATGGTGACTTTAATGGAAGTGGGTTTGTGGTAGTGAACCTTTACCACCAAGGGCCATCACCTAAACCCAAAGAAACACTGCTTTAACTTCATTTTGGATCTGCAGCTTCTCTTCAGGCTTATTTTAAAAACATTTCCATATCTTACTAAAGATTATGTGCAGGTTTGCTTTAGAAACATCCTTCTTTTACATCTTACTGATAGTATCACTTTAGATTCCATTTTTTTTATATAGACATTTGCACAACTGAGGCATCAACACTGAACCAAGAGAATACCCTACAGTCTTCTTTTCAATGGCTTGCTTACAGTTTCAAGCTTGAAGAACCCATTCAGTATTAACATTAGACTTCTGTATGTGGCAGTCTGCGTGGGTATTTAGTATTACTGGAAGTCTTGGCTTCACCAAGCCAAGCAGTTCTTCACTTTATTTAGTGTTTTATTATTTTGTGAGAACTATGCAGGTGTTTTATTTCTGAATGCTTTATATTTTATTCAGTTAGATTATTAAAGACTGAATTCTTTATTTGGAATGAAATTGTCGTCTTACACAGTGAGTATAAAAAGGAATAACTGATACACATTGTCACCATATTAAAATGAAAAGAATACCAGTGCAAAATGCGGCAGACAAATACATCTCTAACATATTGCAGAGGCGGATACTGGGACAATACTAAGTCAGAAAGGTGCCAGCAAAACGGTGAGAATGTGGAAACAAAAGAAAATACTGTGTTTATGTGGTGCAGGAAGCTTCCCAGAATCTGACAGAACCCATGCATTTCTGCACCCAGAATACACTTAGAGAACAGTCTAATCATGGCAATAGGTACTACAGAAAATGGTATATTGTGTATAAACCTGGCCTCTCTAATCGCCTCCTTATGTGCCTGGAACATCTTGACGTTGTTCATGTTGGACTGCCAGTATTTCACATATCCCCCGTGGTCTGCTGTCAGCATCCACATATCATTGTGTGACCAAGTCATAGCCCTTACAGGGCTGTCGTGAGCCTGTAAAGTCAGAAACAAAACTTCTAGCAAACATGTTCAAATACTATCTGACCCACACAAAAGTTAGTAAAGTTCCTACTTAACAGCTGCAACAAAGAAATGAACAACACAATGATGATCTAACTAGATTCATGATGTTATTGCAGCAAAAAATACCCCTTACTGTCTATACAATGGTCTCTTAAATAATAAATGAAGAGTATTTGCATTGTGTTTCCAAAATGGTTCTTTTTTATTAGAAATACTCAGAGTATGCTCTTGAGAACAGTTAGTATAGCATATGAAGATGGAATGAGAAGCATTAAATAAATTGCCTTTAGCCATGGTCTGACATGGAATCAGAGCAGAATCAAACATAAAAGACCTATAAGGCTCCAATTACCACACTTACACCAGAGACTCATGAGGAGCAGGGTGAAGATGCTTTCCTAAAACATGCTCCCGAGACCTCAGGGAAATACACAGAAATCTGGATAGACGAATTTACCTGCAATATTGTTTCAAAATTGAATGTCAGTCCATTCCATAGAGTGAACTCTCCACTAGATGCACCAGTGACCAAACGTCTCCCCTCAGGAGTCCACTGCAAAAGAAAATTATAACTAAACTGTGCAGATATAACATTCAAATATTCCTTCACAATTCTCCAAATAAATCACAAGCTTCTTCCAAGGAAACTGCAGAACTGGAATTTACCTAATGACTTTCTAAAGGACGTGAGACAGACAAAAATACAGAACTGTGCCAGAGGGCTTTTAACTTTAATAACAAGAGGACAAAGCCCACTGTAAAAGCAATGAAAAAGAAATGTAGTTGTAGAGAAGTAACAACTTATGGGCACCAATACATTTCCAGCACAATATCCATACTAAACAATATTGTTGACATCATGGAAAAGTTAAAAGATGTCGTAAGAGTCAAAGAGCAGAGATCAAACTGCCTTTTCTTCTGAGAATCAAGATATATTAGCCCTACAAAATGGGGAGAAACAAAACTAAGTAGGAAGAGCATCTCAAACTCAAGTGAGGTAATTATTTTGTACTCAGACCTTCCAATTTCCTAAAACCATCCACAGAAAGATTAGACACAGAAGTAGTTAATACATTTCACATGCTGGTTTTATTTGGAAATGCTTTATCTGTTATCTTCTTTCTTGCTTCAGTTAAGAATATCGCTAACGTAAATTAAGACAATACAACTAAGTGAATCCAACACTATACTCACCCTAACAACAAACACTGGGCATTTTACTTTATTAGTAGATGTCCGAACAAATTTTGTTGTTACAGCATTCATAGGGTTGTTCAGCATTCCTATAGGAGGGACCAACTGTGAGAGAACAAACAAAAGATTTAGTAATGACATTTCTAACCAGAAACCGCAAGAAGAGCATACATACTGAACACCCATTTCTGGAAAATCAAGTTTTTCATTTGCAGGGATATTATCACAAGTATTCAAAAGTCTGCATGATTTACCATCTCAAACATCCAGAACTAGCATCTTCAAGAGCAGCTGTGCAAGCTTAGTGCATTACCAGAGTTCTTTTTTTTTCCCAAAATTAAAAGTCTATCCAATTTCAGGTTCTTTTCGGTCCTGGTTTCAGCTGGGATAGAATTAGTTTTCTCCCCAGTAGCTGGTGCAGTGCTGTATTTTGGTTTTAGTCTGAAAACAATGTTGATAACACACCGATGTTTTAGTTGTTGCTCAGTAGCACCTACTCTGATCAAGGACTTCTCAGTCTCTCATGCTCTCTCAGTGAGGAGAGACACAAGAAGCTGGGAGGAAGCAGAGTCGGGACACCTGACCCAAACTAGCCAAAGGGATATTCCACACCACAGCACATGATGCTCAGTGCAGAAATAGGGGGGAGTTACCCAGGAGGCACAGATCACTGCTGCTCAGGGGCAGGTTGGGCATCAGTCACCAGGTGGTGAGCAACTGTATCATAAAATCATAGAATCACAGAATAGTTAGGGTTGGAAAGGACCTTAAGATCATCTAGTTCCAACCCCCCTGCCATGGGCAGGGACACCTCACACTAAACCATGCCACATGATTCACTTGTTATTTTCTTGTGGTTTATACTTCTTTCTCCTTTTTATTAAAATTATTATTATAGTTATAATTATATTTTACTTTTTCCCCCCCAGTAATTAAACTGCTCTTATCTCAACCAACTCGTTTACCTTTTTCTGATTCTCCTCCCCGTACCGCAGGGGCAGGCTGGGAGAAGTGAGCAAACAGCTCATTGGCACTTAGTCGCCAGCCAGCCAACATGTTTACAGACATGAATACCAACAGAACAAGATAATGCAGAATCAAGATAAGCTTCAAATCTTGCAGGCCTCTCGTGAGCAAGAAAGATAACCTCAGCTGATAGAATCCTTCAAATTTCCTGGAAAAATTTTATGCACAGATCATCATGAAATAGAAACATTTTACTTACATCATTATAATACCCTGCATCAGGCTGGATTGCTCGCATATCTCGCTGGTCTCTCTGCCATACTCTATTCTGGAAGAGGAAAAAAAATCCTAGTTCATACCACCACTACACTTCACTGTTAAACAACAGCAAATAAAGGAACACACTGACGGCTTAATTTGGAAATTCCAAAGCACTCCAAGGATTTTAAATTAACTCGGTTAAAATATTTTGGTCTCAGGACACCTGTAGAATTTGTACAGCATAAACAAAAGATTCAAGAATGCTTGAAGTCTTCATTTCATCAGACTAAAGCAGCTCTTCTAAAATTACATCTTAACAATATGAAAAGAGCAGTCCCGTGTAACAACGCACACAACTGTAACAAAGATGACTGGTTCTCTGCTGCCCAGGCTAATAGGTACTCTAAAAGCTATCAAACTTTTTCAAAACCACTTTACATGAATTCAACATGAAATTACTTCAGCTTTGTGCTGTGCATTTTAACAATTTGGATCTGTGTACATATCAGAAACAAGAGCTAACATTCTATGTAAAACACTTCCAGCAGACACTACTACAGTTTGCTAGAATTTCTTAAGCCAAAAGCAAGTTACATGTTTAATAGTACCACATCAAGTTAAATCAGTCAAATTGAAGTCGGGACCAAACTGGGATTCTGGTGTATCCTAATTTTGTGTACGGCAAAACACACAGATCTGATTTTCGGTTGTTTTTCATGAACAGAAGTTTGAGGGTGCTTATTTCTGCCACAAAAAAAACCCAAACAACCAACCAAAAAGGTCCTGAACTACTAATTTTTTTTTGGAGGGGAACATTTCTAAAACATACGAGTATGTTTCAAATGTTTAGTGTCTAAACAGATCTTAGTAGGTAATATATTATTAAGAAAACCTTCTGACTGTCAGCACCTACAAGCTATAACCATGCACAAGCCACATAAAATCAATTTCGTCATGTTCTTGCAACGTTGCTGTTGAGATTCCAACAATCCCTGCATGTACAGATTTGATTCTGTTTCTTCTGAGCTAATATCCAGAAAATATTGATGGTATACTTGTACAGTAAATCTTGATCATATTTTGATATTTAAAAAATTAATACTACCCCATCAGGAACATTAAATAAGCATTTTTACAGAAACATTTTTTCAACAAAACTTCATTTGAAGTTGTTCTTTACCTATTAACTGTACAGAAAGGGACTTTCAGAGACCACAGTGCAAGTTTCAATGCTATTTAGTAAAATTGAGTAAACATTTTTATGGTGCCCTGGTTTTGGAGGGGAAGGAGGTTACAGTTTATTTGCCATTTTAGGAAAATTCTATTTCAAAATAAAAATAAGAACAATTACATTATAGAATGAGGTTTTCTGTTCACTGAGAAGTCAGAACATCACACAAAACACTCAAGTGTGCTTCAAGATGAAATTCCAAGACAGAATGTAAAAACTGGTGGATACACACATGACAAATTCAGCTGTGTACATGTGCACTTTTACTACCAAGGACCAACCCCCTTTTAATTCATACTATACCAAATGCATAAACATTTGTCATTTAGTTTGAAAATGCAGCAGTAGATCTTCCAGAATTCTAGATTGCTCTTTGGACACTGAAAAGCACAATTACAAATGTCAAGCAAGAAAAGCTTTCCAAACACAACCAGAAAATTAACTAACCTCCAAATACTTAATTACAGAGGGATTGTAGTCTATGGTCTTCCGGTTCACAGCTTTTCTCATCCGCTTTCCATCAAAAGTAAGCTGTTGCATTGCTTGCTGCTGTGCAAAATCAGGTCTTTTGTAGAACAACTGCCGAGGCGCCTGGTGCTGGAACCTCGGCATGTGGAAAAATCGGGGCGGGGAGCCAATTTCTGTGGCCATGGCTGTCTTGTTTCTGGAAGTCTGCAAGAAGTAAAACACTAGGTTACTTAATAACAATGACAAAACCCCCCCATTAGTATCCCCACTACATTTACAAGAATGAGTAACAATGAAGAGTTGTTCATTGGGAAGAAATATCTGCAGGTTCCTTTAATGATTATTCTTCCCCTGTGCCACATAACAGTGACATTAAAGTGGTTAAGTACTCTGTTCTCTAGCAAGAAGAATTCTGTTTTGAAACAGATCGCTATAAAGTTTGCATCACCACCCCTAAGCTAGAATTGTGTGGGAAAAGAATTCCTCAGTAAAAATAAGCACAAGTAAATGCAAGAAATGGTAAGATCATTCAACAGAAAATATTTCACATTCGGTATACGACAGAAAACACCACATTAGATTCAAATTCATTTAAATATTAACAAGGAAAAAAGTTTTAAATGGCTGCCTCAAAACCTTATTCTAGGACCTGAAAATAAAATTACATTCCCTTTACATAATTCATAGTAAGCACAGCACGGATCACATTCTACCTCTAGGTATACTTTCAATTCCTTTACTGCAAAAGGAATGGATTACATACTCATCAACGTTTGGTAAATTTACCAAAGTCTGGTAACATCAAACATCACTTTCTCCCAACAAAACCCACTGAGGATGTTCAGAAAATACATAGGGCAGGGGGCAAAAAAAATATTCAATTTTTTTTCTGACAGAGGGAATTGAGGCTAAATTAATTTTTCAGCTTGTAAAATCCTTTAATGAGATTATAGCAACCTCTTCACAACTGAAAACTATAACAGACACTGCCTTTGAAGTACATACTAACTTCACACTAAGTAGTGCTACACTCTGAACCAGTGAAAAGCTTAACCTTGATTTTCCACTTTTACCCCCTATTTTGGAAATAATTTCCAATTAAAACCTGCCACTGTCACTAAGGGAATGCAAAACTCCAAGCAACCCTCCTTTATATGAAGGCTAAAGTGTTTACACAGAATCAAAGTGCATTTAATAAAGATTAGAACTAGAACTGATGGTTTGATTTATTTTTTTTTTAGGTTGAAATAATCTGTTTCAATTATTAATGGACTTTCCTGTTTTCTCTTAGCCTCAATTTGAGTGTTGGAAAGTTGGTTCAACTGCCAGTCTTAAATTTTATCCCTTCTTTTTTGACCCCAGTAACTGAAAACATGCCATTTTTTTAAACAGCAAAATTAAGCTAAGATAGAAGTACTAGACATAAAAGAGGTTTTGAAAGTAATGCATAGTTTGATTCTTACTAAGAGGTTCTTTGTAACTACAAGTTTGCATTTTAAATATCGGTCAGATTTCTGACACAGGGAAGGTATTAACCTTTACAGGCTTTGCAAACTTGGAAGTCACACACTCCTTTCCACTGGTCACTGAAAGTGTGGCAGGCCAGCTACAAAAACAAGCTATGACACCTGGCCGCTAGCTACACAAACTACACTGATGTACAAAGGAAAAACCAAATTAACGCCATTACAACTATTCTCTATTTAAGACAAACAAGTCCTAACTAAGCCAACATGTTTCCTTAAGTAAGATAAGGAAATTTAAGACCATTGGCAGGATCTTGGTAACTGGAAAGAGACCAGCTTTCAAATAAACAAACCTTCATCTTGGGGCTGAAAGGCTCACTTGCCTGAAAGCTGTCTAATATCAGGAGGTCTATTAAGACACCGTGTCTTCCTCCCAGTACCACCACATCCATAACACCACTGTAACACCACAATTACTACAACATTAAGCTCATCTGAAACAACAAAAAGACATGAAAACTTTCTCATGCAGGAAGTATGTCAAGTATCCCTAACACTATTATCAGATTCTCTTGCAACTTGTCAGAAGGTAGCCAGCTTGTACAGAAAGTTTCAGGTGTTAAATCTCAAAAGGTAAAAATCAAAAAGATAGTAGTGCTTTTATATCGTAAGATAAAGCAGCTTCTTCAAACGAGCAAAGCAACCTGGCATCAAACATGGAAGCCCATTAATGGCCTTTTTAATGTAGTTTAAAAGCTTCTTAATTACTCAGGGTTAAAAAAAAAAAGGGGGAGGGGAAATTTCCAGTACTGCTTCTCTCAAGTCTTAAGATACACACTCCTATACCAACCAGTGCTTTAAACAAGAGGGAAAAAGATATTTTTTCAAAGCCACACATCTGTACTTTCTTACAGGCAATGCAAATACATTTCAAGAACCCAGACCAAGAATGCAGACAAAGATATATGCTGAAGTCTCCAAAACCATTTTTATCAGCTGTATTTGCAAGAAAAAAACAAATCAAATAAAAATGCCTTTTTAGAGAAAATACTTCAAAACAGCAATTTATTCTCATTTTTCAGAAAATGAAGTCTCCTGAAGAAAACTTTTCAATTACTAACACAGGTGAATAAAGCATTAGCTATGATAAGGATAAATTTGTCACAAGCAGTGTCTATCTTTGATTCCCATAAACAACATTCACTTTACATGCAATCAACAGCAGCAAAATCTAGTGTTTAAAAGGTGACCAAATGCATAAACACATTAATTACACCTCTTTGCACCTCCAGACCCTTCCAAGTTCATGATTATGACAGGACAATACGTGGCATCACAGCTTCAACAACATGACAAGGGAAATGACACAGGATATTAAGGGTTTATGTTCCAAACTGTTTCTCCAACTTTTTACATCACTGTTCCTATCACAAAAAGCCTCCTACTTACAGCTATAAATGCCCAAGTCAATTTGCATACATCGTACATACATATATATATATATATGAACAGATACATAAAAAGAGTATATACACACAGATTGAAGCTTCCAAATAAGGAAGCTTTAGAAATGCAGGCTGGGGAGGAGAGGGGGGAGTGGTGGTGCGTTTGTTCAGATTCATTTATCAGATGAACCTGGAACATTTATTTCCAAAAGGTCTCTATTCCAGCCAGACAAATACATCCATTTAACATTTTTGTTACCAGTATCCGACTTCATCTTTTGTTGTGATAAACCAATGGCTCAACATGGTCCCCTGATACACCTTGTAACAACTTAAAGTATCTGATTCAGTGCGTCTACAGCTAAAGCTCCTGCTGTTATTGGGAGCATGAGTAGAAACATGCAAACAAGTACTAGAGGACAACCTATAATCCAGAGTAGTAACATCCAATTTCTTTTTTTAAGCAAAGTACCAAACTTAGATTTTGTTTGGAGTCCATCAACAAGGGTTCAAATGGAAGACTATTTTTTCCTTACCACACAATTAGAAGCAACAGGAAGACTTTTCCAACACCTGGTACAGGTCAGCTCTGCCACAAATACCACTTTGAAAGCTGACTAGATTTCATACAGCTGGAGGTGTGTGTGTGTGTAAATAAAAGTATTTGGGATATACAGAGAACATATAATTAATTCACTGAGCAAAAATAGAGCCATCCAGCAACACTAGAAGATAAGTAACTTGGCCTAGTTTTCAGTTCAAATGATAAGACAGACTTGAGAAATGCAATGAAACTGCAGAATAAATGAAAGCACATCTGATGTGAAACTGAAGGCAGGATTAGGACCAGATGGACAAAAACAAGCCCAAAGACAAGTTAGAATAAATGCAGTACAAGTGGGAGCAATTACAGAAGCAAAAACACTGAGAAGCAAGGTCAGTCAAGAAAGAGTATATGAGAAACCTGAAAAATAGACACAGGTTAAAAACCAAGACAAATTAAAAAGAATTGAGTTGAGAGAGAATAGGACAGAAGAAACTACACAACAGATGTCAAGGAGCTTGTGATAGTACCAAAGATGTCCACTGCTGTTCCTTAACCATCAAACACACACATACCCAAGGGTAGCATAGTATCACAGAATAGGTGGATTGGTGGAGAGAAGATAAACGGGATAATGCATTTAGTAACATTATTATTTTATCACCTTATTTGGGTATAGCTGTTTCTTTGATATCAAAATGAATATCTCAGTAAGTTCTGAAAATTTACAGATTTGGGCTTTGTTGCCTGAAATCATACAACCAAAGCAATTCACATATAACTTCACTAAATGGAGGAAATTAGGCTACTCAAACCAAAATAAAACCACCAAAGTACCCTCCTACACTGTTTTAATCAGGTAAAGCTTGAAGATCGAGTGTCATGGCTGCTATTAAATGTGACACTTCTTACAGATAGTTCAATACTAAAAGAAAATACAAAAACTGATTTATGTATAATATTGACAAACTTTATATGGCTTATCCAAAAAAGTTACAACCACCATTAATGATGTGCCCCAATATGAAACTAAAACACGCTTGCCAATTAAACTGAGGTGAAGCGGCTTGGGTGCAACACAGTAATAACCTGAACACATCAAAAGAAAAGTATGTTTCCAAATGCTAGAACAGAAGGCTGTTCTCCTGGGGAGTGCAAGCAGCCAGTGACTTTGCAAACCCTATACTGCCCTTTAAACAGAACAAGCTGCAGCTTAAAAGACATTTCCCTGAAATGGCTACAGCAGCAAAGGAAAGCAAACAACAGAACAAATGCTAAAAGTATCCTGACTCTGTATATTACTCCTTTAAGTACATATTAGATAGTTAAAGCACACATAGGCTTTAAAGCAAGCACTTCTACAGCGTAAAATTAATAGCAAGTATTTACATTGAATAGCACATAGGAGTCTAAAACATGGTTCAGACATTCAGTAAAAAACTACAACACAATGAAAACCACCACCTCAGCTTTCTGAGCCAGAAGTGTAAGAGAAGAACACCACCATGCAAAGTTAGCATAACAAGTTTATTGTTCAATACATCAGTAGAAAACACTATCTTTCTTTGATTAGACAAGCAGTTACATCTACTACAAGGTACGGATACCACTTTAGTAACATTTCTCCTACTGTAAACAGCAACCTCTGAAAAACTTCAGCTCTGCATTTCTTTATTTGTAATTAAGAAATCTGTAAGCACATCTGAAAAAAAACAATCAGACAAACACATTAAAGTTCTTATCTTCCCTCTTTTAGACTATAAACAATGAGCTCCAGAAAATTCTCCTTTCTTTCCTTCCTGGGAAGAATGTGCATCTCTGCTCTGGAGACCAGCAGTGGATCCTTCCACGGTTTCCCCATCTTGAAACATTCTCAGTACTTTCAGGAAAGCTCTTCCTTGGTCTCATCACCCAGTCTTTTTGCTTAACCAAGACTCATATCTCTTCCCAGTGCAAGAGAATAACATGAAAGTATATATTCCAGACGTAAATGTTCTATTTTTGCCATCTTTGGAAAAACAACTGAACAACAACAAAAAAGACACATGCATGTACACACATCATTTCTCAATTACACAGGAATAGAGCCAGCCATCCTGGTTAAGGGCTGAAGAGAGTGACAGGCTGTTAAGCATTTCTTGAAAGCATAAAATCATCAGGTTGAGGGTTACATAGGGAAAGGGTTCTTCATTTTTCCAAACCATGCAATCTCAAGGAAATGGTCTTCCAAATATTTTAAATTGCCTAAATTAGGATTTCCAAAATAATCCCTCTCTTAGGAAACTAACCTAAGTGAAAGATTAGCTTTGAAAGTGTTTTTGCATCTCCTTTGCTTTATTCACTGAAACAAATGTGCTTACAATCTAGAAGGATCAGAAACTCATGTTACTAACACTGTAAAAAGAACAGCAGCAGCAGCAAGCTTCCACCACATTGTTCTGAAGATACACCTGAAATCTGCTGAAACTAATTTGTGTGTATACCAATGAATTAATCTCTCACAGTAGAAGTGACTTTGTTTCTGTTTTATCCAAATGTTATCCTTTCTCTGAAAAGATTAATAATAAGTTTCCTTCACAGCACATTAGAAGATTCCACTCTGAAAACACAGAAGCATTATGGAACAGGAAAAATTATGCCAATCTGCAGATCTTGTGAAGAATATATTAATTTGACCAATTCCTTGAATTTCTTTGTGTTTGTTTCCTATTGTATTTGAGAAATATTTAATCATATCACCTAAATTATGAAAATTGCACATCTGTGAGGCACTCAAAAATCTTAATTTCACAAGCATTTTTTTTAAGTCTTTCTTAGGGGTTTGGTTTTTGGGTTTTTTTTGAGCATAGAAGAAACTCAGTCCAAATAGAATGCTAGGGATTTTTAGTGATTTACAGTTCTATAACTGCTCGGTATCTTAATTATGAAAGAAAATTGCTGGAAAATAAAAGTAGTTTAAAAAAACCCCATATGTTCTCATCTTGAAAGCTACTCTGTCACTTATGTTCACTCACTAAACAAACATCACTTTCTGTAAAAACAGCATATGCTCCAGCAGGAAGGAAAGTTTGCATCAGACAATGAGATGCAACAATGAAGTGCTAAGCTGCCCTACAGTGAGGAAATTATCTACTTTTGTCAAAAGCAGAAAAAAAACCCAAAACCAACAAACCCCACAACCTATAAGAGTAGAAAAAGACTGGATAAGGTTCTTGTCCTTCTAAGTATTTTAAAAGCCTATTCCCACTTTTGAATTACAAAAGACATGGCAACAGCATGTACTTCTCTGCATTTTTATATGTAGATCTCAAGATTTTCTACAAGACATGCAAACACGAGTATAGTAAGTTTAAGCCTAAGAAACATAAGACCATGCTTGCAATCTGAGAACAGACTCAATTATCCACAGGCGCTGAAGGTCCTTAACAAACCGAATCACAAAACTCAAGACAAAAATACAGAATTGTATTATACAGGACTGTCGTCAAGCAACATTACTGGTCTCTGCAGCACGCAGATTTCCCCAGAGTTCTACCCTGTACTCCCAATATACGTTAGTATCCATCCTCTATTCTGTTCTATTTATGAACAAAATTTTCCTAGAAATGGGGTTTATGTTCTGACCATGCAAACAGGGGAGGGAAGGACTTGGCAGCTTTCCCCATTCCAGTCATTCTATTCCAACAGAAAACAAAAAATAAATTTAACATCTCCTGTGTCTTCATTAAAAACACTGAAAGAGACTTAAGTTAATCATTGGATAAGTCAAAATAAACTACTCTGCCCAAAAGGTTCAGTGACCTCTTCTTATTTGGAGACACTCCAAAGATTTTTGTTTCACACACAGCTCAGAATCTACCACACAAGCACAATCAAGGACCTAAAAATGCAGTAGTATTTCCCCCCCCCTTTAATTTCATACACACATAATACAGAGTTTGAAAGGACAGAAGATGTAACACAACTAACATGTCAAGAAAACAACCATCTTTTCAGTGACCGGGCAAAATGTCATTATTGTGATGCAGTCTTTGATTCAAAGGGCTTATTAGCTGCAGGAAGAAGCTTTGAAGTTTCACACACAAACACACTATGCCCAAGAACCTCTGAAATAGTACAGAAAGCATACAGACAAATGAAGACACCTAAAAGCCCAAGGGAGAATGGACTATCAGGGGAAAAAAAACCAACTTCTAAAAGCCAGTCTGAAAGTATCAGCTTACAGAACAATCTTAAACAGCTCAGTCTGTTTAGCTGCACACGTAAGTTACACACACGTTTAACACTTTATGGATTTTGATTTTCTAGTGCTACACAAATAGCTAATAATCACACAAATCTCAAACATTTCCCATTTTATGCTTAAACTAAACTCATTTCAAAGTAGGTATTTACAGATGCAAGGTGCTTATGTGTATCATAAAAAAGTCAAAAAACTTTCACAGGACTCAAAACACATCTGGCTTTACCACTACGGCCACAATACAGTCTAGAATGATTCCCTCTCTGCACCTCACAAATGCAATCTGTACAGCAACTTACCTGAGGTGTACTTCAAAACATGCACAGAAGTAAACAATTGCAATATGAGGATGTTCAGAGGACTGCAACTAAACCTCAGTTATTATATTAGATGAACAGGACTTAGTCTGCTGTCATTATTTCAATATTAGAAATTAGATAGTTTTGCTTCAAGTTAAAGTTTAATAATAATAATATTTTTCCTTTGTGTAAACTACCAATATATTCATTCATCTTGACTCCTGTTAGGAGTTGTCAAGACCTGCATTTAGATTATAATCCAAACTTTTACTGCTGTGAATATCTATGATGATAGCAATTCACTCTAACTGGCTGAAATATATCCAGATTGGTTTTCATGCTGAAGTGATTTATGATGCTGCCTTACCTTGGAGCTACTTGTTCGGAAACAAAACTTGAATGCTAGCTTTAAATCACGTAACACTGCATGACAAATACTAGAAAATGACAAAGGAAAAGTAGATGAAAGGCAAAAAAGGCTTCTCATCCTTCCTGAACCTAAATATCAAGATATTCTTCAGCTGGTGAAACAGCACTAATCCTGGAAAAAAAAAAACCAAACCTGAAACCAACAGCTGAATCTGCTTGCAATGCTCCTCCTAATTTGTAAGGAGAACATATTGTTTGTTCATATTCAACTTTGCATTCACTGGAACTGTCAGGTTCTGTTGACTGCTATTTAGCCAGTCACTCTGTAGCTTGCACAAATCTGTAAGGCTATGCCTGCATGTGGAAAACTGCACGTCTCCTTGCCAATCCTCAGAACATTTCTGCTGAGCCATTCCTCAAGCATATTAAGGTCCATCTTGACTAAAGTGCTACTGTTTAAGTACATAACCCCCCCCAAATCACAAGACTATCATCTTTCCTCCTCAGCTTACTTGAGATTGAACTGGAACTTTACTGGATTCTAGAGACAATTATTTAGGTACCATATGGAAAAAATACAGACACATTGCTTTCATTTGTCTATACTTGGCTCCTGGCAGGAAGTAACACCTTATAAGACCCAACTTCCCATTTGCATAAAACACACCAACAGCAGAGGAGGGAGGACTAGAAAGACTACAGCAGTCAGCAGGGCAACTTAAGTAGGTAAATGCAGTAAGTACCTTGGTTTCAGAAACAACCTACTGAAATTCTGATGATAAAGAGAACAAAGTCCATAGAATCTAATAACAGTTTGATTCGCTTCACACTGTGGAACAAAAGCATACATTTTAATATATTAAATAAATTTAATATATTGAGTATCTGAGTCCCTAAGAGTTGCAAATTCAATGCTACCAAGAAGATACCAAAGTGCTTTTTACTAAGACTTAGGAATTATTAAGAGTTGTAATTTTTTATAAAGAACTCACCTTTCATAACCTTTACTTACTGAATGCTTAACAAACCTACCCAGAACTCTTACAACTTTTATGTAAAAGCAAATGTTGAAAGCATCAAAAGAAAAGAATTAAGAAAATTTCTTCTTTGTGACTCCAAGAATGTTTTTGGGGTTTCTGTATTTCATTTCAGTTGGTTGGTTTGCCTCCCATCCCCTTAAACATCACTCAGGGGAGTCTTCTGACAAAGCAGTGCTTTGCCATACCAAGTTTTGGGTTAAATAAGGGTAGAAGAATAGTGTCTTAAGTTTCCATAACTAAGAAACTGCAGTCCAGAAAATGGAGCAGGAGGAAGGGAAATAGCACTATCATGTGTTACCATGTGAAAAAAATGTGCCTTTATATGGTGAGAAGTGTAAGAAGGTAAAAAACAAAACCCACAACTAAAAGCAATGTTTTTCAGTAGTTACTAACAATACTTTGAAGATTATTTTTCTACTTCTCTCTCCAAAAAGAGATTTTATACTACAGTAGAACACTCAAAAAGAACTTATTTTTATTTAACTGCATATTTTAATGGTAAAAAGCCATTCACCACCCATGTCTACAGCCTAGCTCCCATGCAGAAATGCAGGCTTTGTGTGACAAAGCACCTCCATCTTCTGGACACATCAAGGTCATTTACATACTTCATGTAGTCAAGATAAGAAGATGCTAAACACTTTTACAGACACACTGCAGAATAAATGCCCTATAGCATACTCTCCCACAGTATTTTCCTATCTATATCCAAGGAGACTGTTTCCCTTTCCCAAGGGTTTTTGATTCTTTTGATAAAAAGATGGAACAAACGCATACTTCAAGATTTACCCAAGACAGATTTGTTATCCCCCCCTCAAACAAAAACTTCAGGTTCTCAAGCAGTTAAATTAGCATATGTTTACAGCAAAATATGCAAATTAATACCTACAGTTGCTATGCTCAGACACAGCTAATACAGACGCCCTTAAGCAAGAGAAGGAGAATTGGGGAGAACAATTCAAACTTGATCAAATCACACAATGCTACTAAACAAGCCTTATGAACTCTGCTAGAGAAATTCGAACCATACTTAACAATGCTCCCCATTTTTGACTTACTGATCAGAGAAGTTTAAAACAAAACCCAAATCCCATCAAACACACCCCCAGAGATTATTAAAATAGTGAAAGAAAACAGTACTTGTAACTTATTTTGTCAAGTAAAGTTCTGACTGTAGATTATTTACATGGATAAAGACAGATTCAAAAGCGTAACTCTGTAGTATCTGCTCCATTTAAGATCGAAAGTCTGGTGTATATGTAAACTACTCTTTTGAGACAGTTGGGTGTGGAAACTAAATGCATAATCCCTGTTTGCTAGTGGTTAGGCTAGAAACTGGTTAATCCAATAAGGAACAAACTTACAATAGGAAAAAATAAACCGTGCTAGCTCTTGTAATTTTCAGCTCTCAGTGTCTACATATCACTTAAGCAGTTATAAAAGATTTGTCAGAAGCACACCTATTTTAAAATAGTCAATGTAGAGATTCTTCTATATAAAGGAACTTCTAATACTAGAATACTTTCTAAATCGATGGCTGATGTATATACCACTTGCTCACACAACTGAAAATGAGTAAGAAATACACTTGCTTTTGACTGGAATCACACACCCAGCTCCTCCAAAAATGTGTTTTCTGGTATTCCCTTGCCAATTACCAGCCATGCAAATGCCCGTATATGATTATGAAGATATATATATATACATACACTGCCCAATGACCATATTAAAGCTTCCTTAGTAAATTGCCTCTGCATTTACCATTTAGTGTTGCTCAATAAAAGCATGTGTTCTTCTCTATCAATACATTTCTCAGTGAAGGAAATTCAAGTTCACATACATCAATCCTACAAAAAGTGTTTCAAACAGCAAGGTTCAGTGTAAAATTTTCTGCAATTACAGAAAGAGTCAACCTCCCAATGAGAATTACAAGTCAGTAGAAATGCATGTCACCAGAGAGCTTCCGTTTTGAAAGCCAGAGTTCTCCAACGGCCTAAAATCCTTTGGCATTTCTTTCCTACTTTGTATTGCCTGCATTCAGAATATCAGCAAGCTTTTCTGGCAAAAGCAGCACTTCAGTCAACAGTTACAGGCCAGTATTTCATCTTACCATGCAGAAAGCTTGGCAGCTGTGGCTTATTACATTAGTCAAGAGTCTACAAAAGATATTATTAGAAATAGTTTGTTTATCAGGCTTACATTTGCTGAGAAGACCAATATTTGCATTCACTAGTAGATGATTGCAAAATATGGTTTGATGACTGACTCAGGCATGAATTTAAGTCCAAACTCTGTAACTTAGGAACAGTGCAAATACTGCAGAATGAACATACTATATTAATACTTGTGCAGTCTGCAGTCTTCCTACTTGCAAGCTGGAGTAATTTTTCTTGTGATAAAATCATAAAATTCCACTAGTCTCTGCAAAGTGTAATGATTTGCTTACAAACATGTCCCAGTAGGTGGAATGGCATTTTCAAAGTGGCAATTTTTATAGGGGTTGGGGAAAGGAGGACAATGGTAGGAAGTGTGACTTGCTCACTGTGATCACACAACGTAACTGTGGCAATAGTTACTGAATGAGCTTCAGCATTGTGGTTAGAGAATAGAGGACTCCTGAAATCAAGTTCCATAATGACCTGAACCCAACCTAAAACTGCTGACATCAAAAAAAGCTGTCCTGGCTAGACCCAAATTGTATGTTCCTGTCCTACATAAACCCTCTCTACAGCAAATTCGAACATCTGGTGACCATACTGACCCTCTCCTAAGAAACAGTTCTGTGTTGAGATCATTTTTTCTAGCATTAGACAAAACCTAGAGCCCCTTCTAAGCCAACTGACCAGAAGCAGACAAAGTTACCAATTCAGGTTGCAATGGCAGTACTGCAAACTGTACACTGGACACTGTAGAGCTGCACTGTTACGCAGTACTCAGGCTGCAGTCAAGCACTTGCTTCAGCTGGATCTGCGGCACTACTCATCCAATTCAAAGTGCAGCTCCTACTAGACTCAAATTTGAAGATTTGCATACAGCCACAGTAAAATACAAATCATTGTATTGCCAAAACTCCAAAGTGAACACAAAAACTACATCAAACCCATAAAACACTACAGACTCCTTGTTACCCAGCTTCTGACATCCCCTTAAAGGACACATTAACGCATTCTTTTATATCATGTTTCTTTCAGATTTGGGAATCTGAAACACTGATTATTTCAAGGATCTGTGTGCTCACCTTGAAGTGTATAAAACACTAATATACAGAACTGACCAGTGTCAATGTATCTGCACTTTTAGTTGGAAAACTGCTCTTGGCCTATCCTGCCACACTGTTCGACTCAGGGTACTCACTTTTGGGTAAAGTTACAAGTAAGCAAGTAATTCCAAGCTTCATGACCACATACCTTCCATTAAAACTCAGTACTAAGCAGACATGATGTTAAACATTCAGAAATGTATTTTATAAAGAGCTGATATAGCTGCCATACTAAGAATAGCGCATAAGGTCTCTCAACACATGGTTACAGTCACTCATGAGCGCAGCACAAGACAATGCTATGGCAGAAACAGGTATTTCCATCATCTTCCCTTTCTCTAGCACCTCATCAGTCCCAGAACCAGTAATATAAGGCCAAATTAGAAAATTGAGCCAGATTAAAACCAACCAACCAACCAATCATCCTACCTGTGCTCACAGAAAGGGTGCCCCTGTACAGGTGCCTGCACCACTGTATGAACCCTGGTACCAAGAGAAAAAAATCCTAATATTCTGCTGCCTGTTAATTACCTAAAAGAACTAAATCTTCTAGTTCATGTAAAATACACAACTCCATTGCTGACATTTTCAAAGCTTGAAAACTTAATAGGTTTTTTGGGGTGGTTTTTTTTTTTGAATGAGCACATTTCATTATACTGAAGACTAATTAAATTGCAGCAATGAGCTCATGACAAGTGTATCAGCATTTTTAACAGCAAAATTAACCAATAAAAAGCAAACAGAAAGGGAGAAGTGCTCAGATTTAACATCAGGGTAAGAGAAAAAAATCCTACTTCGAATGAAAAATTAAAGATAAGCTTATAATGCCTTATTGACAGAAAAATATGTACCGGGGTTACTTGATGAAGTGTGTAAGTGCCCAGAGAGGAAGAGAGGTTTTCATTTGTGTCTGAAGAAAATGAAAATTGCTTATATTTTTTTACATTCAATATATGTCTAAGAACACTTCCATGTAATTGTTTGAAATACCACTCGGGTACAACAAATAAGTTTTATCAGGGTTAATCAAAGCAAAGTTTAATACTGTAGAGCAAGTCTTTTCTCCTACAACCAAGAGAAGCTGCGATAACAGTAACGACCAGTGAAATTGTTAAGAACAGAACCCCCAATTCATGATAACAGCTCATAGCAACTTACTCAGCACAATCCATTGTTATTAGACTTGATACATTTTTCAGTCCTTAAAGTAAATGGATTTTCTTTAAGGACTGAATATCCTTAGTCCTTTTTATTTACATGGATTTTCAGCATTAAAGATTATCCCATATTACAGAAGTTGGCACTTATTCTTCCTGTTCAACAATGTATCTTAATGAACAGGGTTTTTTTCCCTCAAGTGAAAAACAGGTACACAGCTTCCTAAATAAACAGGGTGTCATTTACCATGGCCATTCTTACTACACAGAACCATACTTGATTTTATAATTTGGTGCAGAGGTAAAACAGGAATAATACCACTCAGCTGAGTTTCAAATGATAAAATATTTTGGTCTCCAGTATCCCTCAGCATCCAGAGAATGCCTTACAAATTGTAACTGTGATCACTTAAAGCAAATAAGGAACTGTGCCAAAAGGAGTATAAAGGCTCAACGGACAGTATCAAGTCAGTAGTAGATTTAAACACTTATGTTCTAACTTGTACTTAAGTTACTTAAGAAGTATTACAGTTTCTGGGTTAGTTTTTTGTTTGGTTTTAGGTTTGTTAGTTTGGATTTTTTTTTAATCAAGTACCCTTTAGAAAAGGGAAATAAACCTGAAATAAAACCCTTTAAAAGAAGCAAACAATAAAGGGCTGGAATACTTAGCCACTTTTCTAGTTACAACCTTCACAAAAATGCAGGCTTCTACTGTGCTGTAACACATTCAGGCCTTACCTTTTCCCACCACCGACTTTAATCTGCATTATCAGAAACTGAAGAACAATTTTAACTGG
Source organism: Coracopsis vasa (assembly GCA_026283785.1). NCBI lineage: Eukaryota > Metazoa > Chordata > Aves > Psittaciformes > Psittacidae > Coracopsis > Coracopsis vasa. Next base: position 2,515 of record JANHGB010018948.1, on the reverse strand, counting down.
TATTTCATATTGCTGTGCATGAATTGTCTTTATACTAACCATATGATCAAAAGTAATACTGCACAACAAAAGAGAAAATAACTTGCTTGCTTTCCTGGTAAATATATACTTCCTATCACATTTCAAGTTTCACAACAGAATGATCACTACACTAGCCGGAACGTGGAAAGCTGGCTGAACCAGAAATTACATTCCATTATGTGCTGAGTAGTTTTTATAAATACTAGTTAAGTTTAGCATAATTTAAAAAACATGCGATCACAGGTGCTCTCAACAAAATTAGGAGCAACAAAATACAAAGAACTATTTAGCTATCAAAAAGTCTACTTCTCTGCTCATACTTCCAGAGATTCTCTCTGATAAGAGACAAAAACTAAGGTTCTTTCAAGGTTTTAACCTTTTGAAATAACTTTACTACATTCTCTCCCCACCATTAAGCTCTAACAGTGTTCAGTTTAACTGAGATTTACTTCCTAATGACGTTTGTTTGTTAACTATACCAGCCAAACCTGCATATCTGTATTTTCACTTTGTACAGAACTTTCAGTAACAAAAATAATATATCAGGAAATAACAAATTTTGTAAAATTCACAAACATATTACAGATAAAAGTTTTGAGCTCATTCTTACAACTTCCCTGCACAAAGATATGAGCAGTTTTCTGAATTACAAGCTAGAGTAACATCTGGGCAAAGCTAAAATTATTTTCCTTTCCAGTGTTAGTGAGACAACCATAGAAATTCCCTGGATATTAACCCTATGGTGAGGAGATGCAAAAAGTGAAACATTTTACATGGAATCCTCTCAGTAAAAAGTGAAACTGTATTCCTTCTTTATTCCTACTGGACCAGAAGGCTTCCTTGCAATATTTTTTTTCAGGCTATCAAGAAGACTAGGATATCTGCCAGTGATGGGAACAAAACAGAAGATTTCTCATCTGCTCCTCAGATCAAGGCCTCTATTTCCTGCAGCAAAAGAAAGCATTTCTAGTATCTCTATCTCAAGAGCTATCTAGGAACACTATGTAATTACTTGTGCTAACCCCTGCTGATAGCAGGAATATGAAATAGATGAGCAATTTTCAGTGCCAATGGTCCAAACAGTCTAATGTTTGCTGCTGCAAGGATTCAAAGGAAGACCAGACACTTGAGAAAACTAAGAAAGGCTTTAACTGTTTTTAGTGACTGACATTCAAGTTAAAAGGTTTTAGCAGCTCCAGGAACAGAGTACTAAGTTAAACATATACTAGTTACTAGCACTTAGCAGTTCAGGGATTTGATTTTTAACTTGTGTCTCAACATTTGTTCCTCAAAACTGATGCTCTTAAAATCTGGTAGTTCCATCCACTTCTGAAACAGTCAAACGCAGGAAGGCTTTAGAATGCTTACCTTCTCAACTTCTCTCTGTTTTGCAGAGAACTCAAAAAAGAAAAGCTACTTTAATGACATTTTCAGATCCTCCCATTAGAAATATCACAGCACAACTGAACGAGATGTGAAGAACCAGATTTTGCAATATGTTTTATGACTATCTATTCTTACATTAATGATTATGGCAGAATATGGCTGCAAACTGTTGAGAAGTCAATTTAACTGATAAACAATTCAGGAGGAGAGAACCTCAAACTATTTTGACACCATATTGTTTGTATACTATAAACTCTCCAACAAATATGTATGTAGTGCTGCCCTTCCTAAGGGAAGGATAGAACACTTCTAAGTTCATAAAAGCAAAAAAGAGAAAACATCTGTTGCAAAGAGAAAGTTTAGGGACAAATGTCTACATGAGAAAACACAGTCCCAAATACTACTCACAAATCGCAATTAAGAACATAACCACTTACCTATGACAACTTCTGTAGAACAAACAGATGTGTTCAAATGAATATTAACATTTCAAAACACTGTATTTGAAACCATGTACCTATCTACTCATAACCAAGAACCTAACAGGACAGAAGTTACATCCATTTTCAAGAAAGGACAAGGTTTAATGAGCTCTCCCTAACAGAAAAA
>JANHGB010018947.1:9476-32681 GCA_026283785.1 Coracopsis vasa | reverse complement strand
TCCCCTCCCCATTTTTATTAGTATTTGAATCTTTTACAGATCATCTCCACATCACTTCTCATTCTTTCTCTTTTAAATCTGTTACCACAAATACATTAGGCTATAATATTTGCATTAGCTGTGGTATGCTGCCATCTCATTCCTGGCTATAGAGATGGCTCTAATACAGGGCACACGTAAATGAACTCTTATTTTTATTACCACGTTCTCAGGCAAGTTTTGTGGTGGTGGTTGGTTATGTAGCTTTCAATAAATGTCAACTCTGGCTGCAATGCTACCAGTTGCTAATATACTTCTGGAGGGGCTTCTTGTAGGAATTAAATCAATGCCTTTTGGCTTTTATGTCACTGGATACAGCCCAGGTGCAGTGGGGGCAGGTTGGTGTCATGTCTGTGTCGTCCCCCCCCCCAAAAAAAAAAAGAAGTTATTATTTCTCTTTCTTTCCCTGAAATATTTGATGGGGACTACTTAGGAAACACTAAGGAAGGTTCTTTGACTGGCAGTGTCCACACAAGTCTGTTTTGCTGAACTATTCCCACTGTTCTCATCACCTGGGAGTGCTGTGACACGCAGTGATGCAGTGAGCAGTTGTTGCAGCATGCCTAGCTGCCACTGCATTTATGTGACATAGGGAGCATAAGAGTGAAAACCCTGATGAAGCCTAATTAGGAGTAGAAGTGGTAGGAAAGGTGAGCAGATTTCTGGTACTTCAGACGTGATAGGGAGTCTGAGGGGAAATGGAGGGTGTACACTTAGCAAACTTCAGAGAGGAGCACTACAGCAGCCAAACTGAAACGAGACTGTGCTTTTTCACTTTTAATTCCTGTTTGTAAATATAATCTATTTCCATTTGTAAATAGACCCAGGAAAGAGATGCATTTGGACCTGCAGCAGTGTCCATGGACATTTGGAGCAGGGAGAAGAAGTTGCACATTATTTAAATACAGGCAATGTTCTGTATAAGTGACCTAGTATTGTCCAGAACAATGCACAGAGGCACAAGGTTGGCTGCACATGTGTGTGCACACGTGCACGCAAAATACATAGGTATATGACTATAAAATGGATTTCCTTTTCATAGCATCTCTTTTTAATTCTGGCCAGTCAAGCTTCTTAATTTGTAAGAGAAAGTTGCAAAACTTGTCCCTGTGGAACTCAAAGTTTCCACTTAAAAATAAGAAGTGATGCCTGTGTTTTCTATACCATATTTGATGCTGTTGTTTGGATGGGTTTGGAAGGATGGTAGGAGATGCTTGATTATTATATTTGCACATGGAGAAATGCATCACGAGTCTCATTTCTAATGACGAGTCTCATTTCTAATACAGCTTTAGTCTCTGTAGAACCTCCCTGGTGTAGGTACACACCGTCTGCTCTGCATGGCCGCAGTACGGCCTCCAGCACAGCTCAGGTGCTTCCTGTGACCCGTGTTCCTGTCCCTGTACGGCTAGCCATGGGCTGAGCCGTAAGTGTGGTGATGAGGAGATGCATTCTGGTACCTCTGGTACCTGTGTTGGTCACCAGGATGCAGCATTAACCTCCTTGGGAGAAAAGGGACAATTCCCTTACGTCCAGGCAGAGGTGAAATGTGACCCCTGTGTTTGTGCAGCGTTACCGAGCTGTGGCATTGTTAGTCCTCACGTCTAGGCACCAAGTTGTTCTCTTCCAAGCAGGCATAGATGGGAGACATGTGGGAAGAAAAGGGAGGTGAATTGAATTTTCCATTTATTTTATTAGAGGATTCCCTCACCTGCAAGTCTCCTTCTCTGAATGTGGCAAATCCCTGTTTTCCTCCTTTTCTCCTCACTCTGCCATTGCAGAAGCTTTATCTACAGGAAGCGGCCAGGTTATTTTCTGAAGTCACCCCTTTGCAAGCCAGTGGAGGTACTGAAGGGGTTATTGTCAACTTCTCCCCACAGCTGAAAGTGGCTGCTCCAGTTGGGCACGTAGCTTTTTAAACAGGGCTCGGAGTAATGTGAGTTTCTAGGCCGAGAATATAGTAAACAATTTACTAAGAATAAAGCCGGGGTGTGCTCAGGAAAATGTGTTCCATCATCCCTTATTTTCAGCCAGCTGTAAGTAAACAGTATGGGATAGTGCCATGCTACATAATGTAAGCTATCGCGGGCTCCTGCTGAGTGGACAAGGTCCAACTGCCTGAGAAACCTAGACATTCCCAGTTAGCAAATCTTTCTCAAAACAGGAATTCCAAAAAGTTTTCTTTTTTTTCTCTGAGAATTTGATTGTTCTAAAAAATGATGCATTTTCAAAATGAGTGCCTGGATGAAGGGAAAAAAAATGGAGAGCAGTGGGAAACTGTAATGGAGAAATTACATCTAGTTTTAAAGGACGTGACTCTTCCATTTTAACTCCTTGAATTATCTGTCCTCACGTGAACAGCTCTACCAGATCAGTGTGGGAGGCAGAAAGCAGTGCTTGGGAGTCAGGCCCCACAGCACCCCTGAGCTTACAGCTTTCCTGAAGCAAATAAGGTTATTTTCCAAGAGAGGAACTGGGACAAGCACTGAAAGAACATGTGCTATTGTGCAGCTCGTCACGTTATAATCCCAACTGGATGGATGTAAGTCAGTGCCTATGTTGGTGTCCACCCTCAGTGAAAGGAAAGGAGGGAAAGGAGGAAGCGGCCTAGGAGACAGAGCGTTTGGTCTTGTGCTGAGTGAGTGGCACATGCTGTCCACTCAGGAAGAAATGCCAGCATTTCCTGGGAGAGGAATAAAGGTGAAAAAAACCAGGTACTAGGAGAAGGTTTGGTGAGAAGTGGCCAAGAGCCATGACACTGTCAGTTTTTTCACCTCAATGTGCAGAATATAGAGTCAGCAGTATTTAACATAGGTACCATAAGCTGCAAGCATCCAAAGAAAGCCACAAAAGCCAACACAGTGCCCTTGCCTTTCTCTGTCTGGAAAGCCTGGCTGGGTGACTTGCTGAAATTCTGCATGTCTGGCATAGCTGCCCATGTCCTTTGTGGCAAGCTGATGGCAGGTCTTGATCACTTTGTGGTTTCCTTTCAAAACCTCTTTAATTACGTTGTTATATTTCAGTTAATTTTCAGCACATGCTCCTATGCTCTGTTTTGTCACAATAGAAATGGGCAGTGATTTAAGAGAGGAGAAGGCAAGTAGGAGCAGTAGGAAGGGAAAAGGGAGGGATGTACATAAGCTATTTATCTGTTAAGAGAATGTGAAGAATCCTGACATATCTGTTACAAGTTGCCACCGTGCCAACAAGTTTGCCAGTTTTGATGCAGATATTCATTGCTAACTTATTGTTTGTTGGTACATCTCCAGTGCAGGGATGGTGCAGTGAGGGGTTCCCTGAATCTACTCATGTGGCCTCTTGCTCCTCAGAGAGTCTCCAGCCCATGTATCCCAAACATAGGGCCAGGCAGAATTCCTGGTTGGAAAAGGAATTGAATTGAAGGTAGAAAGAGAGGGACATCCTAAAGTATGAGGAGAGATGACATGGCTTTGGGGAGTATTTGGGTTTTTTGGCATTATATTTGATAACTTTCTTTTCCTTCCAAATCAGGATTTAAGAAGCCCAAAAAAAGAGAGAGATGAATTAGCAGAGTGACACATAGGCTTTAAAAAACCCATGTCCACTGTTGGTTCCCAGCCTCACCCTCATCAGAGCAACGCTTCTCAGTCACCCTCCTTACCCTCATGGGAACATCTGCTGGGGAAGTATGATGCGGCACAGGTAGAGAAATGACTAAATGCAACTCACGATGTGAACGTGGCGGTTCAACCCCCTTTCTTTTCATTTCTTAAATGTCCTGTTTTCCCCTCACTGCTGTTCCATTGTTCCTCCTCCTCCTTTGTCCTAACTCAGGCACACGCACACCGTCTCTCTATTTTCCTTCCATTGTGTCTCCCAGATTATCACCCACCTCTATGGACACTTGTCCCTGGAAAGGGGACACAGCTGATTCCACTGCTACACTACTCCTCCTGCCTTGTTTCCTACAATGCACCAGATGAATGCTCCTGGGGAGCACAGGAGGTGAAAACTGGGGGGCAGAGCAGAAGGCAAAGGAGTGAGCCTGAGTTTGAGCAGCAGACATAGTCACTAGATGGGTTGGCCACTGTGTTCTGGCACGTGGATGATCGCAAAGCTCGTCATGGAGCACAGAAAGTAGATGTCAGGGCCTGTCTATGTAAGTATGAGAAATCTCCCCCCCCCCAGCTGCTGAGTTTGGTGTAAAGATTCCTCACCTTAATTGCTTCCTAGGTAAATTAGAGTGCTGTGTGCTGCTTTGCCTGTTGCACGGGGGTGACGTGGACTTTGAGGCAGTGTGGCTACGTTAGAAATGGATCATCCATCTGCAGTACGTTGCAGATGACGATGGAAGTTACAAGGCATAGAGGGGAGCACGTGCTCCCTTTATGCTAAGTTGAAGCAAACAAGGGAAGGGAGGGAAGGAAGAATTATCACACAAAAATAGGATTTGTTAACATGTATTCCACATTTTTATAGAGTTTTGTAAATTAGTCTGTGTGTATATTTGCTCATATGCATGTGTTTTTATCACACAGTTGTAACACAAGGCCAACCTAACCGAACCGAGTAAGACAAACAGGAGCAAGGAAAAAATCCCAACCTTATGATACTGGTTTGTACACTGAGCTGTTCTAGTCCATATACCGGTAGGTCACCTACAGCCTCGTCTCTAGGCATTGTCAAGAGGTTGAAGTATTTAGGTATAGTGTGACATAAAAGAACAGGGTACCAAATCACTAAGCTGAAACATCTGGGGGCTCTGCTCAGCAGGCGTGCAGTATAAGGGATGTTATGCTGATAAGTGTGATCCTAAAAGCCATCTTGAAGGACCTATGGCAATGATTTCTTAAAGCTCCATATTTTTCTTTAAAAAGAGAAAGAAGTATGTTAGTGAGAAGGAACAGAAAAAACAATTATCTTTTGTTTTTAAATTAAACTAATAGACTTTATATTGTATTTAATGCCAAAAAGCCAAATGCAGCTGATGTGTGTTAGTACCTGACAATAGGGAGGTAAAATGGCTAAGGGAGGAAGATAAACAATTGATTTTTTAGTTGCTTTTGTTTTATTGGCCAAACTGAATGAAATACAGCAATAAGGAGCTTATAAAATGGGAAATCAGCATTGTCTTCCCCCTTTTTTTTCAGCTTCCCTAAGTGCTTTCTGCTTTGGCTCTTTAAAATAAAATTACTATCAGAAACCATACATTTCTAACATAATAATTTGAAATGTATGCAATAGTTTTAACTTATTATGACAATTATACAAAGAACATTTTTAGTTCTTTATTTTTCCTTACCCAGTATTTGTGAATAGACAAGTCTTTTATATGCATACAGACTATTTTGTGGGTGCATGGACAGACGTCCATGTGCACATGTGAACACAGCCACAAATACGTGTGTATGCAGATCCATAGTAGAAATGATAAAGGCAAAATGTGATCCTTGTCTTGATATGTATGAGTTTTACAGACATTTAAAGATGGTTTTCTGGTTCTCAGGTTTTTCTGTACACTGAGAAAATTACAGTTCATTTCCTAAATATTTACTAACTTTTTTAAGGCTTATTCAGTCTAAATTATGCTGAAGTGCAGGGCAGACTATTTTATTATATCACAGTTCATGGAGTCGAGGACATTTTAGACAAAATAAAGTGTTTATTGACCTGTGATTGCTGCAACATCCATTCAGTTTTTTCAACCCCAATTTTAACCATATAGTCAGGGAACTCTTTTATGGCTGTCTGTATTCACCAGCAGTCTGTTGTGATACAAAGCTTTGTACCTAATTTGCAAACCCAGCAGCTATTTCTGGAGTGAAGTAACTACGTCCTGATCCAGCAAGGGCTTTCCTCTTCCAAGCAGTCTCCTAACAGGACTTAGCCTGACCACAACAGGGCTCCTCACAGCAGTAAGTGCTGCTCAGAGAAGCAGATGCTTGCAGGGAAAGGCCTTTTGTCTTGCACTACTGCATCTGAGAGTTTTTTTCCCCCTTCCTTTTCACAATGGATAAAAATACCTTGATTGTGTTGAATATCAAGCTCTTGCTGCATTTTGCTTTACTTTTAATTGTCCAGTTGCAGAAGTGGGATAAAGACCTTACAGCCTTCCCTGAAGGACCCTGGTTTCTGTGAATCTCTATTTGTTGTTATTTTGAACAGTTTCCATAGGATGTAGTTCTGGCACTGTGCCTGGTTCTCTGTTCACATGCTTCATAAATCCATTAGCAATAGATATTCTGGCTTTATTAATTCACTGCCCCATGCTGCACCTACTCCAGGGCAGAAGGACTGTTCAGAGCCTGAGAGGAATATTTGGGTTTCCAGGTCCTCTCTGCTCAGGTTGTCAAAAGATGAGACTGGCCATATTTATTTTATCTTTTTCATTGTCGTTTTTAACACTATTATTGCCTGGCAAATGAGCAGAGACCTTCCAAACTTGCATCCTACAAACATTGGTTCCTTGTCTGTTAGCTTGCTTGCTTGTTTTCTTCTCTGATTATTTGTAGTCAAAGTAGGCCTGTCTCAATGTAATGGGGTTTAAAAACATATGTATGATGAAGCTGCCAAACTGAGAACAGGGATCCTGCAGTTTAGCACTCAGTAAACAAAATGTGACCACGTACTTCCATGCCAATAGGTTTAAAGATTCCCAAATTGCACGAGTGTTGAAACCTTTGTAACCTGCTGTGCTCTATCTTTTTGTATAAGACCTTCCTTTACTCTCCTATATGGTTCGTGAGATTATGGAGTCAGGTCTGTTCCTACAATAAGGCCATTAGCAAAACTCCTTTAGAGCTGTATACAGAAAGTACTGGTTCAAGAGTGATAATTTTTTATTCTGAAGTTGATATCTGATCTCTTCTTGTGGGGCACATTCATCCCTTCCATTTATTTTGCTCGGTTGGTATATATTTATATACAGTAGAAACATCACGATTTAGCTGTTTTATTTGCTGCCCAAATTTAAGCAGATATTGCATGCAAGAAAAGCAATCTTAGGAAAAAATCAGGAAAATCTGTTGTGATTGAAAGGGAAGAAAACATTGTTCTGCATAAAATAACATTTATTGCATATCATCTTTATTTTTGCTTTTCAGATTAATTTGGGTGTTCTGATCTGCAAAAGACCACAGAGCCTGTCCGTTCCCCCCCAAATCAAGTAACACCCCTTAAACACTACTGATCTCACTTGAACACTTGAACATGCTTACTAAACATGCTTAGTACCACATAAACATGCCCCCCCTTGTATTCCCCAGACTGCATATATGAAATTTTAGGTAACACTGTCCCAATTAAATCATTGCTTTTCACTCTTATTAAACTAAATCAGTCTCTCGATGCATTCCTGTTAAAGGAATTTCTTGTATAAATTTGAACTAGTGCAGAAGGACTCTATATATGGGATATAGGTTATATGTGCATACATGTAGGCATATGTGCATTAAAGAAACAGGAAAAGTAAAGTAACTGAAAATAATAAATAGAATCAAGTCAATCTGTCCTCAGTTCATTTGTTTATAAAGCATTTGGGTAGGTTAATAGAATTTTGAGTTGTTCATGAAACTGCAGTATAGTTCTATATAGTGAAACAGTTAGGCTGGAGAGGGATTTCACTAATTTATTGCTGTTCCAATAGTTGCTTTGCAAATGTGTTTGAATATGTATGTTTGAAAGGTGCATATTGCTCACCTGATCCAAACCCACTAAAATCAGGGGCTTTTTTTTTCACTCAATAGGAATTGTATCAGTCCATTTGATAGCCTCGTTTATTTGAGGGAAACAGCTCATGATTTCTCTGTGTGTGTATGTGTGCACGTGTAGCCATGTATATACAAACCCCAAACATTTAGTATAGTTTTTACTGTGGTGTTTTGTATCCATTAGGTAGATGTGTGTGAGGTTGTAGATGAGAAGAACTGTGTGACAGTGGTCTCCTCTTCATGCACAAGTAGGTGGGTTTCTTATATCTAGAGAAATGAGCATCATTTAGACTTCAAGGGGGAAAGCAGCAGATTAATTTTTTGCTGCTTTTCTTCCATTTTAATTCATCCTTGAAGGTCAAAATTCTTCTGGTGATCACTTCATGTCATGATTTTTATTTGGAAACAGACTGTAATGTCTCTGGCACAGGGACTGAGAAGTCATGACCACGTATCTGAAGTGTCTGACACACCAAAGGAGATTGTAACTTTTTCGTCCCTCCATAGTGATAAAGCAACTGTGGGCTAAATCCTGCTTACATTATTATCCAAATTATCCTAACAAAGCCCACTTACTTAATTACAGAGCTAAAAATACTGGTTGCTTTCATAGGGGTCTTTTGCATCTGTATGTAACATAGACATTGCATCAAGCAGTTGTTCCTTGAGTTAAAATGCTTTTATTTATTGGCTTGCCTTTCCCTGCTGCCTAGTTTAGGAGCCTAACCTCAGACAAGCAAGTTTGAAATTATAGGCCGTTGCATTTTTAACCTTATGGATAGTCCCCAAACTAATAGCATTTATTTCTGTGTCAGCTTTAAGAATGAATGTATATAGAATCTAACATTATGAGATATTACTTTCTGGTTATATCTTGATATCCAAAAGGAAACTACAATTAGGTCTAATGGAGTTTCAGGAAAGGATGTCAAGAAGGAAACCAGTCAACTTGCTCTCTGCCATTTCTAGCAGTCCTGAACAGTATGGAATTTGAATAGCAGACTTTCAGTGGAGCAAAGAGAAGATCTTGGATCAAAGGGAATTCTGAAAGGTGCACATTGACTAATACAGCATGATGAAACGTGCCCATTTTTGTTATCTAGGCATCAGCCTTGGGCGAAACCGATGAGTACAGTAAGTCCCACACCTCTTAGACCAGCAGACACGTAAGGCTGTGGAGGTGTGTGCAGATGGGTGAGTGTGCAGGAGGGGGGACATGGACCATCACACTGAAGACACCAGCTTGATATGTGAATCCTGCTGTAGCTGTGGCACCACGTCACACTTTGCTGCCCGCTGCAATGCTCACCCAGCTTGTTAGAACATCTGGGGCAGAATAAAAATGGAGTATTTTTGGTCCTGACCAGTAGTTCCAAATAGTTTATAACTTTAGTGGGCTCTAGTCTTGTAAACTGGTAGGAGTGTAATGTGTGTGACGTCCCTTGGAGTCGTGGTGGGTGATACCAGTCAGCTGAGCCAGCAGCCTGCTTCAGTGCCTGCAGTGGCAAGGCTGGAGATGATCTGTCTATTGAGGAGGCAGCAAACTGAATGCTAAAAATATAGGAAGGAAACTTAAATATCACAAAGATACCAAAAATATTATGGGTAACTTCTGTATGAAATTAGAAGTTCTGGATGCATGATGAATGCAAGCGTGGCTTCTTATCTGAAGGATTATTTGTACTAGCTGTGTTTTATTTGTACTAAAGTTAGGCAGTGTTGTAATGGAGAGCTTGAAGATGTTTTAAAATAGTTGCTGAAGAAGCACATTTGCCTAGTAGAAGTAAGTCTTAATGAAAGTTTTACTTTGTATATGCTTATTCAAGGGTCTGGTATGTGAGTAAGAGAGTGTTTTATAGGGAAAAAAGAGCAAAAAAAGACTAAAAAAGATAAGTGTGTCTGTTGGGCATGATACAGATTTCAAACCTACGTGTGTACAGGCCAAATGCAGCTCACTTTCCGTACGTTATTTACTATAATCTTGTTTCCAGTAAATGAAAGTATTTATCTGAGTGGCCAGAGTAGAAACTGGCATTAAAAATTAGTCATGGCTATTATTTCTTTGCATCCTTAGGGGTGGGAAAAAAGAAGGAAAAATCCAAATTTACAATAAAACAGAGAATAAGCAAAAAATTAACTTTCCTCTGTCGTTCTTGCTGTAGCTAATCAGGGGGTTATTGATATAAAAGTGCCTAATGACAGCTACAGCTAATAAAACAAAACCTAATTGCATGTTTAGATAACAGTCAAATCCATATTGCTCTGTCCCATGAATGTAGTACTATTCCATGGCAGCAGGATCTCACCCATTGGCTTCGTAAGGGCAATTCAGATACATAAAGAAAGCATGTTTTGGCTCAGTCATATGCAAACAAAAGTCTCTTACGCATTTACAACCAACAAAGCAGGTTTAGGATGAATTTTTTATATGAATGTAACCTAAAGTAGGAAGCAAAAATAACACCATTGAGGTCGTCGTGGAAGTTAAATGTTAAACAAGCTTGAATCAGGGAAAAAAAAATGGCCAGAGCAGCATCCTGCCATTTTATCACTCTGTCATCTGTTAATATAAATGTTATTAAATGAAAATGAATATTAAAAGTGAAATTTAATCCTTTTTTTGTATTTACTCCATAACAACAGTCATATTTTCCTTCTTCATTTTTAATTTTGACTTTAAAAACATATATAAAAAATTTGCTGTTTAGAACAAAGGCTGGGGATTTTTCCCCCCTCATTTAAACTACTGATTAACAATATATTCACTTGTTACTTCTTGCTGACCATCCCAGTCATTGCTTTTTATTTGCTGTTTTACTTAATGTTTCTTTCTAGGCAGTAGATGAAGCAGGTTTAATCTCTGTATGATTCTAAGCCTTTATTTCTACATATGTTACTAATATTTCCCTTAGAAATACCTTGTCATTGAAATGAGAATTTCCCCTCTGTAACTTTACATTTCTATCACAAAAGACTAAATTATTCTATACTGAAGTTTTCTTATTTTGAGCACTGTTTGGGATAGTCTTTCTTGGAAGCTTGGGGATTCAGGTTTGAGGCTATAAACACTTCTGTACGTATGAGTAAGTCTAATTCTGTGAGTAGTCTAAGCCAGCAGGACTCCTCAAACAAGGATGTGTTTGCAGGCTTGGGACCTGCAGATATTTGAATGGAGAAGAGAGGGAAGGGCTTACAGATACTGAACAGATACTAAGTTTTATTTATAATGACTTATGCCTGCCAGGATCATCAAGAAATATGACATTATATTTCATGAAATCCACTGGCTTGTTTGGGACATGTAACACATAAATGAAACTGGTTAATTTGGTACCGTAAGAGAAAATGAACTCAAATACCTGATATCTGAATCAAATCTAATTATTGTGATTGTTGAATACTTTGGTCCTCATTTAGTTATATTTATAGAGCTAGAGGTTTTCCCATCTGATGATACCTGATTGAAAAACATACAGAACCAGAAATCAGTCTCTAAAATTTGAGGGGTGTCAAAGGCTTATGAAAGATACTATTAGATTAACAGCTTTTTATTTTATATATATTTATATGTAAGTTGTTACAGTTGCTGTGTTTTTTCACTAAGAATTCTGTTTTAGTTACTTAGGCTTTTATTTCCCCCTTCACCCCATCCCTTCCAAACTGCAGCCACAAATTAAAAACCAGCTAAGAAAAAGCTACATGCCTTGTTCTTGATACATCTCCTACTGAATTTAATGGGATCAGTCTCAGTTTTAGAGATGAGGGGTATGGTGTAAAAGCAGAAGGACAGAGGTGCATAAAAAGACTATTTCACAACTCAGAGAATATTTATAACGTAGTCAGAAGCTTGTGCAATGAGAGAAAAGGGATATGAGGACATAGTCAATGGTAAATAAGGAGGCTAGAAAAATCAATGATTTAGAAGCCATTTTTGCAAGCTTGACAAATATATCTACTAGGGAGATGGCAATTCAGTTTTTATACAATATTGGGTTTACAGGAGTGAAAATTAAGGAAAACTAAGAGGGTCAAATTCTGCCCTTAAATATACTCATATATATTGCCTGTTGACATTGAAAGGGAAGACTTTAACATTTCATATCTGACTTGGAACTGAAACAAAAAGACTATTTTCAGATGACTCTGGAGTGACTTCCAGATCAGAGGATCCCAAATTGATCTGCCAATGTATAGACATATGATTTCATCAGGCAGCGAGAGCCGTCTCTTTGGAGTCAAACATGATAGCTATTTAACTGTACATAGCAATGACAAATGGCAATTTTGGCTCTTACAGGAAAGAGGCAATTTGCTCATATGTAGAACTTCATACTACAGATGACTGTCTCTGCTAGAAGGAGTGACAGTGATGCTGGCCATCATTCCCTCTTTAGACTACTTTCATAATGGCTTTGCTCCTCTGCCCTGTAAATATGACTAACCCAAATGAATTGCTATGTTCTCTGATTCACATAGAGCACTAATAAACAGGACATCCAGGTCTTCCTTCAGGCTCCACCAGCTTTTCAGTATAACAGTGGACAGACATCTGTTTTTCAAATGGTATGTAGTATTTAAATGAGAAGTGTCTCAGCAAACTGGAGGCTTCAAGAAGCAGATACAGTTTTGGGTAGACTGATCCTAGGCACCTGGAAACTGGTGTACACTCATTTACTCTACTTCGTTCACTTCTCTTATGAGTGTAGCTTGGTGATCCCACCTGAATGGCCTGGTTGCTGATAGTTTCTGAAGGCTCCTCTTTGGAATAAGTCATTTGCTTCCCTGTCTGTGTCAGAAGGCTATGTACAAAGATAGATTGAAAGGTTTTGGTGGGTCTTCCCAGACCACACTGACCAGAAATTAACTGCCTTCTTTTATCTGGCAGGCCTCAGCAATGTCAACACTTAGTTTTTCTCAGCTGCCTTTAGGGGACCCAGCTAAGCTGCCTGTAATCATAGAATCATAGAATAGGTTGGGCTGGAAGGGACCTTCAAAGGTCATGTAGTCCAATGTTTCTTGACCCTTTGTTGAAGAAGGTGGTTGTCAAATCTTTGACTCCTATTTGTCTTGTGAAACATTTTATTTATGTGGCTATTGACCTATACAACGGTCTTCAAAAAACTAAATCCAGATTCAAAGTTCTTCTCCCCTTGCTGTCAGTCGGGATCAGCTTCCTGAACTCCAGCAACGGAGTCCTGTTAACTTTCACCAGGAAAAACAGGGAAAGGAACATCACCTCATTGTCTTGCATACCATAGCACCAGAACTGGCAAAGCCAATTTCCTAGGGTCGCCTTGTGCTTTGTTGTGTGTTTTGATGATGCTTTTCCTGCAGTTGGGACATTCAGAACTGCCCTTTCCTATGTGGATTCTCTGGTGCCTGATAAGGCATGCATTAACAGCACAGCCTTTCCCTTCCACCTGGGAAACTTAATGGTCTTTCTTTCTAGTCTTGGTGGCCACTTGCTTCCAGAAAACTTATGAGAACTTGGTCATCATTGAAACCTGTATCCAACTGCCAGGTCTGACTACAAACTAGCAATGCCTTCAACAGTTACCAAACACCCTGATGGCCACTTTCTGTCTGTCTTTTACACGCACACGAACACACACATACACATGCACACACACAACATGATCACGAGCCTTGTTGCCATAGGAAACCAGGCTAAAAACAAGCAAGGTCAGAAGGCATGAGCTCATTGTTTTTCTTTTCCAGCTCCTTTTTCATACTGTTAGCACAGCCTTTTTTTTATTCATGAGATCAGATGTGTTCTTGGATGCTAGGTAATGGAAATCATACTTGCTTCGTGCTAGGCTCTGTTCTGCATGAACCTGTAGTGTCCATTGTGAGGCTTGTCCAGTTGCCATCTTTGTCAGGCCTTAGCTCATTCCCTGGTCATTCCCTACCTCATTTGGTAGTCATACTTGCTGCTTTGGCTTGCTGATCCCCTGTTTATTGTTGAGAATATCTCCCATAATCACTTTGATCTGACTGCAGAGTCTTGCTACTTGAAAAAAGCATCATCATCACAGGAATAAGAGATATTCTCAACTGGATTTCAGTGGGCTGCACTGTTTGTAAAAAAACCCAAAGTGGGGTCATCAGTGGTTAAATATGAAGGAAATCTCTAGTCTGGTTAACACTAACTCAACCACTGTCATCTTTGCTTTAGCATAAGTATTCCTTACAATGAGGGTGGTAAATACTCTGGGCACAGGTTGCCCAGAGAGGTGGTGGATGCACCATGCCTGGAGACGTTCAAGGCTGGATGTGGTTCTGAGCAACCTGGTCTAGATGAAGATGTCCCTGCTCATTGCAGGGGGTT
Organism: Coracopsis vasa; assembly: GCA_026283785.1. NCBI lineage: Eukaryota > Metazoa > Chordata > Aves > Psittaciformes > Psittacidae > Coracopsis > Coracopsis vasa. The sequence continues at coordinate 18,626 of JANHGB010018947.1, read as the reverse complement.
GGACTAGACGACCTTTGAAGGTCTCTTCCAACCCAAACTATTCTATGATTCTATAAATATGTATACTGCATTATGGTTAAAACTCTATAATACAGAGGTGCTTATGCTGCCTAGCATTTGTGGATGTGAGCCACATTCATCCAATGACCAAGGTGATGATCAGCCACCCCTTCAAACTGGTCTTCGTGACAGATGAAGCAGCAGTCCCTGCTGCCAGTTTAAGAAGCTGCTGTTAAGTGCCACCAGCTGGGAAACCTTCCTTTTCCTCACTGCGGACCACATTCTCTATCTTTGAGGGTACTGTAGGGTGCAGACCTAGCCCTGGGCAGGAGATGAGATGGATACCAGAAGGCACTTATCCTGCATACACTGATTACCTTTCTGGTCTTTTATATACAGGTGGGCACTTTGAACTTCTTGCAGGGATGGGGTGATTGTGACCAGAGGAATATGAGGTTAGTGAAAACAGGCGTGGAGCTCCCTAATTTGAAGAACTTCTGTCCATAGGGGACATGAAAGCCATACTTTAGGTAGCTGTTCATGTATAAAACTTCTTTCTTTGCCCCTCCTAGTACAGCAGCACAAATACCTGCTCTTCTGACCAACATAGCTATTTGCAGAGATTTGCTCCCCTTTTCAGCATGAATTGTTGCATTCTCTTCCACCTTCTTCTTCTAGCAAATGCAATTATAAAGTACAAACCATAAGGAGAAGGAATTCATCTGGATATGAATGTGTAGAATAGCTTAATTAGTGATAAAGCATAGTACATATCCCTCTATCTCATGTAAACATGAACTTCAGGTGCCCACAAATGGGTGCAGTTATTTGGACAGATATGTATCTAACTTCTTGTCTTATAACTGTTTTAGAGATTCAGAAACTATAGACCTACTTGGTTATGACCGCTTGTCAAGCCAGGGTAGGCTTGTTCCTTGCTTGTGATTTTCCACATTTTCATCTGTATTTGCTCTTATAGAAGTTCTGTTCTTGGGTAAAATCCGAGAAATTTCAGCTGTGGAAAATATTTCCCCTTGTCTTGTCTGGATGGTCTTTCATTTTGGTGGATGGAAATGATAGCTGTATGTATTGTTTATTAGTGATTCCTTTGCCTTCCAACTCCCTCCTTGTGTTTCCTGGCCTTTTGATCTAGTGACCATCAGTAAATCTCAGTGGCACATGGGTCACCCAGATGCTATCTGTGTTTCTGTATCTTCTCTCCCTGGGTTTGTCAGTGCTGCAGAGACAGAGCACCTGAAGTCACTCAGCAATGGCCTCTAACCACCTCACTTTTGTTGGGCCTTCTAGGGACAAAAGCTCTTCTCAGCAGCAATGGTTTATTGAGGAGTGGGAGGCCTGCAAGAGTAATAGTGGGAAACTGTAAAACTTGGAGTACTTCTGGCTACCAACAAGGGTACAGAAAACCTGTTTCCTGAAACTCTTTCACCGCCCCATTCCCAGCTTCCCTAGAACCATATCCCTGTCTTCACTGGTTGTATACATGTGGTTTGGGCTATTCCTGGTGTGGAGCCATAAAACATTTGTAGTCTGGGAGCTGGACTGATGTTCTGGTTGATGTTATCATATCAGCAGAGAAAGGAAGTACTAGAATGCAGTTATTTTCAAGAGCCATCTAGGAGATTAAAGTTGCCACAGAGTGTGTGCCTATCTCCCTGCATGTCTCTCAAACCCTGGGCACATAGCTTTAAAACCCTTAAAGAAAAGGGATCTGGCAGCTCACTGAGACGTATCTCAGAGCTGGCACCATGTATCTTGAAGGCTCACACCACTGGCTGTGTCCATACTAGTAAATTAAACGCATCCTGGACCATTCTCTGGCATTGAGGTCAACTGGCACAAAATAGTCAGCATCCATACAATTAAGCTGTCTTGAACTCCAAGACAGGACTGCCGTATGCAGAATGCCCATTGAGAACAGTCTCTGGCTTGTGGTAATTCCCAGCCCATACCCAGGAGCCATTTGGGAGAGTGCTGCTTGGCCCTGGCCTCAGCCATGCCAGGGATCTTCTAGAAACTAGAGGAGAGGTGCCAGCCGTAGTGTCCCTGGCACCATTTAATGTTCCAAGGAGGAAGCCAGCAGTCTTGCAGGTGACTGAGCCTTTGCCACAGCAACAAGATGGAAGTGTTGATCCCTTCTACCACAGCCGTGATTCCTTCCTGTTGTCAATCCCGTTGTCTTTTCTCTCAAACCTGAGATTTTATTCTGATGAATGCTGGAATGGCTTCCTATTTTCAGCTGTTTCATAGTTTGCTGTTGTGATTGTATTTGATTGTGTTTGAATTTCTATCTCCCCAAGGGTAGGGAAAGGGATTCTATAAATATTATTTGATTTAATTAATAAATATCAGCTTCTTTTGTAATGTAGTAGGGGAGTGAGGATGTGCACTGGGGGAATGGCTGGTAAGGACAGAAAGGCCTTTCTGTTTTCATTCCTATGCCACCTTCGCTGTAATCCCTGTGCTGCTGGTGCCAGAAATTCTGGTGCCATCACAAAGGACATTATCTGTTATAAAAACCTTTGCTAAAGCCCCAAAGTAGTGAAGAACATGAATCACTTACTACCTTCTCATGTATTTTTTTGTAACTCCTAGTTTGCTGCCATGATCCATAATACGTAATAATGATACAGATAATACATAATACAGATCCTACTGAAAAGATGTCAATGTGGTTTTCTTAATTTGGGCTTCCAGATTCTTTTCATCCCTTGTAGGCTCTTCAGCAGAAGATCATCATGATTGTTTTGTGTCAGTATAATCTTCCAAGGCACATCTTCTGTCTGAAATGTCCTCTGTAGCCTGATGTAAGCCCTGTTTGAATCTGACCAGGCGTGTTGATGGGGCTTCTGTGCACTGAGTCAGACCATTTGTTGGCAGTGGTCAAGGATGTGTAATGCTAGCCAGGGAGAAGTGGTTTCTATTGCTGATTATTTGGTTAACTGAGAAGATTTGGAATTTCTTGTTAATAATAGTTCACAATCTACAGGTAAAAATATAAATCCAAATATTTTAATCAGATGCTGCTATGTTATTGCTCTCTATTACTACATGAAAGTAGGTTGTATGAGGGGGGGGAATTCTGCTTCCAGATAACAAGTGATAGGACAAGAGGAAATGGCCTCGAGTTTCACCATGGGAGGTTTAGGTTGGATATTAGGGAAAATGTCTTCTCTGAAATGGTCGTCAAGCATTGAAACAGGCTGCCCAGGGCAGTGGTGGAGTCACCATCCCTGGAGGTATTGGGAAGATGTGCGGATGTTACACTTAGGGACATGGTTTAGTGGTGGCTTTGTCAGTACTAGGTTAATAGTTGGACTGAGTGATCTTAAAGGTCTTTTCCAACCTAAATGATTCTGTGATGCTGTGAATGTTGTGGGGCAAATTAGAGACGATGCAGTGCCACGTAGACTCGTGGTAGTCTATTAAGGTTGTGCTTACTTTCTCAAACTGGTATATCTATTGCTAGAGCTATGTTGGATAAGTAAATAAAATGTCTTTGGTATTTTTGCTGTTCTGGGGCTTTCTGATAGAGCAATAGTTGGGTGAAATAATCTGTGGGCCAAATGCTGTTTGCTTAACTCCTGGGAGCAATCTGATAATTCCAACGGGTTAGCAAAGCAAACTGGGTTTTATTGTTTGGAAACTATTTGGAAAGCTGCACTATATTTTTACTGAGGATCCTTCACTAATGTGGATGCCACTATATGCTTAAATCAACGGGAAACCTGTGGAAAAGTTAGGCAGTATGGCACTGAGTTTGCATTTTAGGACATACAAGCAAATCCTTGGAAGGGGGTCATGCACAGGGCAGATGGAACCACATTCCGATGGCGTTAGGTACTATCCATGGTTATTTCTTACCCTGTGTTGTATATATGTTGCTTCTGTGGATAAGGAGGATTCATGCATATACAGCACTGGAATTATTATGTTCTAAATTAAGAATTTTGGATTGCTTTTAACAAATGTTCTATTCATCTGTAAAGTCTGGAGATGTATTCTGTCAATAGAGGTTAGTACATAAAGACTGATGACTGTTGGGGGAAAAAGAAGTGAACTTTTGTTTGAATATAACTATTTGTTTTGATGGTAATTGAGGCAATTCCTTCACTTGCCACAAACATTCATTAGAGTGATATTCTGTAGACAAACTGTCACGTGCAGTGATGCATTTCTGTATCCATATGAATGCCTGAAGTGGAAGTCTGTGTGCAGCTCTTAAGGAAGCCTTTGATAGGTTGCAAGTTTATCAACCAAGGGTAAAAAAAAGGATATCAGGTGATTTGTGTGATCAACAACCCCTTGTAAATACGAACCTATGAGTGGTGAATCCCTAAAATACACAAAGAAGTCGTTTTCGTGAATAGCTTGTGAGCAATCTCAGGGGCAGGAGTATGTTGGCGATTACTCATTCAATAGTTTGTGAAAAATATGTCTGCTCATTGACATTTGGAATTAAAAAAAAGGAGATAAATCTCATAAATGCATTGCGGGAAGTATCTTGCCAGCTAAGAACACAAAACACACGACTCCACTTACAAATACTTAACCTTCTGAACTGCTGATATTCCTTATCGGAAGAGGTCTGTCTAGAAGTCCACATCCCACCAGTTCTCTAACAGCAGAAATGTAACCCCAATGTGGGGGAAACCCCCAAACTTATATTAGTGGCTTGGTCCCAATCTGATATTTGCAGCTGGCTGGTTTTATGGATCAAGGTTTTGAATTCTTGTACTTGGATGTATTAAAACTACGGGTTGTGATTTGAGCTTTGAAACAAATCACTTCTAAAGGCTGTTACCCATGTGCATTAAGGATCCTAATACGTATTTGCGAAAGGAGTTATTGTCAGTCATTGGTTTAATCACCTTTGCTGACCACGTAAGGTGTGGAGGTAGATCCAAGAACAGTTTCTCGCTCGTGATCTGTGATCTGCTGCGGCTATAACATTTATGAAAGCCCATTTCTGCCTCATTCCCTTCTCATGGGCCATCAGGAATACCAGTTCTCCCACGCTGCTCTTCTGTGACATGCTTTAGAGTTTCAAAGAAGGTTGATTTTCTGTGGCTTCTTCTTCCCTTTATGTCTTTGCTAAAACTCCCAACAAGGAAGGTCATTTTTAAGGGTCTATTTTTGTGACATGGACATGGGACACGAATTGAGACTGACAGATTCATTTCATGCAGGATACATGAACAGTGCTTGCAACTTGTGGTCTGTATGTGCCTACACTTATTCACATTGGTGGCTTAGCTGGCAGAGCTATTTCCAATTGCTTTTCTATAAGGTTATTTTTACTCTTTCAGCCTCAGCTCAGTAGTGACCGGACAACAGATCCCATCACATATCGATATGGATCCCTTCATATATTCCTTTCCTGGTTTTTGGTATATTTTTACTTTAAGATAGTTTTCTGACACCATGGTTTAGTTTTTACAATTTTCTAATTAAGTCCAGTTCCTAAAGCATTCATAATATTAAAATAATTCCATATTTTACTTTTCTTCTGGTTCTCCACTATGCAATGACTACCCTGCTACAGCCAAACCAGTATCCTCCCCTTAGAATTTGATGATACGTAAGCATTAAAATTACTTTGTGTTATTTGCCCATCTATCAAAATATTTCCAAAGCAATTTGTGTTATTAACAAACGTTGGTTTATATTCTATACAGTTATAAAGTATGGGGAATTTTGAAACCTTTCCCATTCAAGGCCAGTTAAATGAAATTACAGGAAATATCCACATTCTGCAATAGATACCTCACAAGTAATTTGTCTGTCACTTGCATCTGTCTTGCCATGGAGATAATAGTTAAGAGGGGAAAACGAGTGAAGGTGTTTCTAGTTTCAGCTTTTTGTCTAGAAATAAACCAACTGAAGATGGCTACAGGTATTTCATTGAACTTTTCCCTGTCATATACAATGCTTTTGTTTGTATTTTTGCATTTCAGCTTTCCTCTGAAGGATTTGCTATCCTAAACCAAACCAGGGCTTTTCTGGTACAGAGTCATTAAAAAAATGAAGACTAACAAGTACTAGAAAGCTAATCTTCATTGTAAATCAGTGACCTATACTGCAATGCAGAAGGCAGATGATGACCCAAACTTCAGAGAGGCTGAAGAGAATGACAGGTTTTATTACAAAATGACTAGTGAAATTGGTGAGGAATCTGTGTTTTGAGGCAGCCATGTGCCTCTAAGCCTGTCACAATTCCATTCAACTTCTTGTGGTTTTCAGTCATTTAGTGATGAGACTGAATTAAGCATTCCCAGCAACTCTGGTAACACTGATGTTGCTGGCCTGAAACAGCCAACCTTTCATCCCAGCCCTTCTCCTTGCACGGCATGCATTAGTACACCTAACCCTGTTATCAAGTGTCCTTCTCTTTCTGGCCCCCATTCCTCCTCCAGTCAATGGGAATTACAGTCCAGGTTTTTGTGGGAACAGGGGCTGTCCCTCTTTCCCAGGATTTCTTTCCTCCTCAAACAATAACTTTGCACAATGCCTGGTTGGTTTGGGGGAGTTGTTTCTGGTAACTACTTGAATTCAATGCTGTTTCTGTATTTTCTTTTATTGTTGCTAATTTGAATTTATTTTAAAAAGGGGAATTAAATTACCCAGACAGGAAGATGTTGATGCAAATTTCCTAACTGCTAAGATAATAAGATTGAAATTAGGAGCATGTACATATCTTCAAGAAGCATCCAAAATACATAACTACAATTTAGGGACCTTAGAAAGCTTTCAGTTTTAACAGAAATGTGATTCCTTCACTTGCTTAGTTCAAATCTGGTTTTTAAGTGCCATGACCAAGACTGAAAAGCTCTTTGCTTCCTCAGTGATTCAGCAGGATTGCGTTGAGCCCTTCCTGAGAGCAACATCTTGCAACAGATTTCTCCTCCTTTACTCCAGATGATCTCAAATGCCCCCCAGACCAAGCACTGGGAGAATTAGGGTCCATTCCACCATGTATCTTTTTCATGATGGAAATTTTATGGGGGAGTTAATACAGCAAAACTTATGCTATGGAAGAGTTGTAACATGTACTACCACACACATACATGTGTGCAAGTAAACCTAAAGTCCATCTTCAAGACTAGCACTTTTTAACCAGTTGAATGCTATAAAAATACATCACACCTATTCCTTATTTCTCCTTTTGTGTCCAGCTAACAGTGCATACTCATCCCAAAGGATCTCTCAGTGCTTTACAAATGACATATGCACAGGAATTCCTTCCACACTGGAATGCCCAGGCTTAACAGGTGGGCTGCAGCCAAGAAAATAATCAGCTTATAGCACACTGCATAATGTGTGTGAACTGCACAATGTGTGTAAGGATAATTCTGGCCAAGGGCATATCAGACAGTACATCTCACCAGTGCATCCTGCTGGGAAAGACCAACATTTAAAAGCTATAGTAAAGATAAAACCCCACTACCAACACTGTTCATTGACAGTGAATACGGTCCATTAAGTTTTTATTTGCATAGGTATATATATTTTAATATACATACTCCAATTAAAGTGTTGATTTGTAATTGGAATACCTAAAACTTGTCTATTTTCCTTTAAGGACCAGGTTTTAATAACTGATGATAAAGAGAACTAGAAGAAATGTGACTTACACAGCTGAGAGGACAGTATACATCTATACTGAGTAATGATACTAACTTGCAACTCAAAGTACCAACCCATACACAGACTGTTTAGTGTTAAGTGTGAACTAGGACAGTGAAATGTGTGTGTGCATTTATTGTTTAAATACTACAGCACCTACTGCCTGGTTCTTGTTAATTATAAAGTGCTGCCAGCTTGATGATTCCCAAACATCTTATTAAGATTAATTGAAGAATAAGTCCATTTAAATGAACTAAAGAAGAAGGAAAAAAAAAAACCCACTAACAACAACTTGAAGCTTTTTTTCCCCATTTAACAAATGAAAACCCATTAAAGAGTTATATGGCTTTACCAATAAAGCTTGGTGAGTCATGAGTTAATTCTTACTGTCAAAACTGAGTGTCATAAGTACATCTGCTTAGCTTTTTCTCTGGCCAGGCTTATCCTTCGCTTTGCTTTTGGCTTGGAGGCAGCCACTTGTTGTAGGACTGTACAACCCTACCACAGTGAGACTGTGATTATCTCTTAGCATCCATGGAAGGTCTAGCGTTGGCTAGTAATTATAAGGGCAGCATTGCTCATAAGCACTCCAATGGTACCAAAGTCTTCTATTACAAAGTCTTTTCATAGGAGACCTTCAATAAATGCTCCAGTGTCTCCAGGAGAAAAATATGGTGACTACTACCTTGGCCTTTGTACCAGTGTGAGGAGAAGTGACATTGTTAACCTTCATCTTCACCATAATTCTTGCTTTCTAGATAAGATAACTTAGTTTCTCTAAGATGTTCCCTTTGCTGTCTCTTCTTTCATTGTCCCCACCTCCACACTGATCTCCACGCTCCCCATCCCAGGATGCCTCTATTCGCAAAATTCCTACACCAGCCCTCAGTTAATTTTACTATTCAGGTCCTGTCTTTTCCTACAGATTCCTCAGGACAGATTTCTTCTGTGAGTCCTTTCAGAGGAGATCTACCAGTGAAATATCAATGATAACAGGTTGAAAAGGATGATAAAACTAAAATGACAAGGAATATGTGGAACCAAAGAGCAACCACTGGCTGTCTTCTGCAGAAAACCCTTGCACTGCTCAAGAATTCCCACTCTAGTTGTTTCTTTTCCTCATGCCTCATAAGGTATGTTTTGGATTAGTCTAATTTAGAACATCAGCTTCTCAGCAACAGAGGTTTTTACCTATTTTTGCCCATACTGGGATGTATTTATGTATGGCACCGTATCAGTAACAACAGGAAAACTATCAGCACATTTCCTTTAGCTCAAATCCATACATACTAACCAAGAGATTTATTATTTCTCTTCCTCCATGCTTTGATATTCAAGTCAGATCATTCATGACAAGGCTGCAGGTGGAAAGTCATAGAATCATAGAATCATAGAATAGTTAGGGTTGGAAAGGACTTTAAGATCATCCAGTTCCAACCTCCCTGCCATGGGCAGGGACACCTCACACTAAACCATGTCACCCAAGGCTCTGTCCAACCTGGCCTT
>JANHGB010018946.1:12262-23745 GCA_026283785.1 Coracopsis vasa | reverse complement strand
ATTCCTTCCCCAAAGGGTGCTCAGGCATTGGAACAGGCTGCCCAGGGCAGTGCTGGAGTCACCGTCCCTGCAAGTGTTCACACCCCATGTAGACGAGGCCCTCAGTGCCATGGGTTAGTGGTGGCCTTGCAGTGCTGGGGAATGGTTGGACTTGATGAGCTTGAAGGTCTTTTTCAACCTTATTAATTCTATAATTTTATTTCCTGGGAATGGGGTCAGGGTGATATATATTGTATTTTCTGGCCAAACTTGTCTTCTAAATACAACTTCTTTGTCTGAAAGGGTTGTTCTAAGACTGCAATAAGTGCAGTAAAATACACTGGTCATCTAAAGCTAGGAGCAGCAGGCACATTTTTTTGCCTGGATGAGTGGAACTCAGCTCTAATGGTCTTATGTGTTTGTCCCTAAATAAGCTATTGAGTAAGACAACTGCAGAGAAAGTGGAATCAGTAAGAAATGATCATGGTGGCACAGTGAAGAAGCCACAGCTCAACAACAAACAGCAAAGACCCAACCAGAATGGCTGTCAGATCCGACGGCACCCAGGAACTGGAGCAACCCCTCCGGTGAAGGTAAGAGTATGTGCTGCTCATTCAGCAGCCCTGGTGTTCCCAGGAGGCTGTGACAAAGGTTTTTGGGATCTTTGTGGCACAGACTGCAGCTTGACAACACAGAAACTAATGCCTGCCTTTAAAGGAAGCTTTTTGAAGTCTTTGTTTTGAAGCCAAAGGCTTTGTCTCTGATTTTCAGAGTGGTGGTATTATCTGTACCTGAGGGTGGTAATAGCTTCTCTGCTGGGGAAAAGTTGGGTTTGGGGGAAAATAGGGCTTTCCACACTTTATTAGGACACTGCAGAATGTGGGGGGATAGTTTTGTTGGTGAATAAAGCAGTGTTTGGTGGTGAGGGGGAGATGTGAGGTGTGGAGGCAAAAGTCTCCGTAAAGGCACAAAATAAATAGGTCCTAATTTGAAGTGATGTTTCCAAGGCGTGTGGGGAGATAAGGGAAGGAACGATAAAGGTGCCTGTCAGCTTTGTTGTAGCAGAACTTGGAGCAGATGCAGAGGAATCACATTTGCTCATCTTCCCTGTGATAAAGCTGATAGTACAATGATGGATGATTATTCTCTTAGCAGAGTTTGCCCTTTTCAAACGATGCACGTTTTGAGAGAGCAAGGCTTTGTAGTGTCATAAAAGTTGTCCTGTGGCCAGGTGGCTTAGTGTTTGTGCATTGAGGAGAAGTTTGCCTGCTTTATTTGAAGGTAGTGTCTTGCTTTGTGATAAAAAGCATTAGCAGACATAACTGTATCATTTAATTCCAGTGATTTACTTCCCCTTCTGCCCTTTCTCCTCTTCAAATAAAGGGCAGCAAAATAAAACATGTTCTGAAGGCAGCTTTTGGCCTTTTGGAGATGCTGGTATGGGGAAAATAAAGGATCTTGTAGTGGAATAAAGAGAGGAAAAGAAATAGGGTATTTTAGAGAGGTGTAAGACTTAACAGAACTGGGTGAGGGGCAGGAAAAAACAGATTTGCTTTGGTAATTTCAGAAAGTACTTGGAAAAAGGAGATACACTGTAATGTGAGTGTTGCAGCCAGCTGGTTACAGAGCAGGATGCAACAGTGTATTAAAAATATTGGGAGTTCTATGCTACTGATTAACCTTGGAGAGATTAACTTGTGACAGGCACTTTCCTGCCAGTTCCCTTCCAAAACATAGAAGCTACCTTTCTTGGGTTTGAAAGCAGATGAAGCGGTCAGGAAGCCAGCAACTTTGTGTGACAGATAATCAAAATATGGCAACGTGCTCTGCTAAAAACCCCTTTTTTTTCTCCCTCTTGCCTTTCTTTTTGTTAACAGAAGAAGCCGAAGCTGCTTGGTTTAAAAGACCAGTCGTTGGCAGAAGCCAGCAAACATGGTGTGGGGACAGAATCTCTCTTCTTCGAGAAGGTGAGAAGCGAGATGCAGAGAAAGTCATCTCTCATCACTGATTTATGTTCTCGGGGTGTATACACCTAGTTTGTGACGTATGTGCAACCCTGATAATGTTTCTCAGCTTGACCTCAGATGTATTTTGCACCCTCCCAATCAAATCCATTGGATTTGTTAAAAGGGCTGTTGATCTTTTTTGTGTAGGTATTTTCTTTCCACCTGCAGTGTGGGAGCTCAGTTTACAAAGCAGCTGGTTCCCATTGACATTGGGTTTGGTTTTGTCCCTGAGAGCTGAATCTAATTAGTTGCACAGTGTTGCCTGTTGCTGGTTTACCGCATGGAACAAGTGATGGATATGGGGGATGTTTCCTTGGTGTCTTCCCTAAGCTGTCCCTACATTTCCTTATGGCTCAAGAGGGGACTCTATAGTGAACTTAAACAAGCCTTTTAAATAATATTCATGAGTCAATGGAAGTCTTGGTTGCTTCCTGATAATGGAGTGCATTTTGCAGCATGCTGTAGGCCAGCTAGTGGTAACTGGGAACCAGCCTATTGTGTAGGTGTTAACATGAGTAAACCTAGAAATCCCTGCTGTGGAATTGTAAATGTAATGCCAAATACCTTAATGATAATAGATCTCCATCTGATGTATAGATGGTAACTGCTCTCCTGGGAAAGGTAATGGTGTTGGGATGAATCGTCTGGTTTCCTCGTGCTGTGAAGATACGGGTTGCAGGAGCTGGCTTCTCTGTGATAACCTTAGCTGTTAACACAGGCAGAAGCTAGAGCAATGTTACCCACGGCATAACCCTGCACCCTACTTGCAGTATTCTCTGGTGTTTAAAAGCAGCCTGGGTGGGTTTGTGGCACTGCAGCTATAACTGATGTTATCCACAGTCCCAGCATTTCCTAACGTAGCTGTTAGGGGGTTTTTTGAGGGATTTCATTCTTCACTTGCAACTCCTTTCTCCAGAGTAGTGCACTGGGTGCTGATGTTGCAGGGCATGCCCAGCATGGGGATGGCTCACATCAGTACCTGCCTGCCTGACCATGTATACGAGACAAGTTAGTCTCTGTTCAACCCGCTCTGTGTTCTGGTTCCATGTGTAATCTCTGTGCATCAGCGAGAAACACGGTGTTGTGTCTCCTGGCCAGTGATAGCCTCCAGAGCTTGATCTCACCCTGACAGCAACTGTTTTCCTCTTTCCTTGTGTCTGGCAGGTCCGCAAAGCTCTGCGGAGCACAGAAGCGTACGAGAACTTCCTGCGCTGCCTGGTTATTTTCAACCAGGAGGTCATCTCCCGGGCTGAGCTCGTGCAGCTCGTCTCTCCGTTCCTGGGGTACGTGGAGGGAAGTTTAAGCCAAGTGCTCTGTTTCTCTTGTGGAGCCAGGAAACAAGAACTAACCTTTGTGGTCGTTCAGGGAAATGCATCTCCTGTGGTTGGGTGGCACAGAGGAGGATCTCTGAGAGCTGGGTGGTGGTTGCTTGGACCACAGAGTACACCTGAGATGGAGTCCCGAGTTGCAACTTTCTCTGTGGCTGCTTGGCTTGACTTTTACCTTGGTAGGCTGCCACTGCTTAATGTCTGTCCACCAAATGTGACTGCACAAGTTGGCAGCATGTTCTCTCATCTTCTATTGCCTCCAGCTCAGCCTGAGCATCACAAGTGTACGTGATGAGGTGCCATGTGCGGCTGTATGAGCAGGAAAATACGGGTTGTTCTTGGAAGCCCTTCAGTGTGCTGGTGCCACGTGCTTTAGGCTTTCAGACTTTACCTTTGTTGGAGAAGGATAATAAGGGCCCTGCTTCAGTTTTCTGTCCAACTTCACACTCTTCTACGCCACCCTTTTCTAATCCTTGTCCAAGAGGAGGTGAGAGTGGGATTCCCAGCTGTGTCTTGGCATGCAGGCAGCATTTAATAGCAGTGCTGGTGCTGCTTGCTGTGTCTTCCTTTCTCAGAAGAGCAAAGAGAATTATTTAGCAGCCTGCTACTGCAGTCTCTTGCTCTGCAATCATGAATTATTTCATTTGAGAATAGATTTGACTGTCTAGTTACATAGGAAATGTCCTCTTAAAAAGAGCACTGATATAAACCCACTAAAATACCCAGAAAGCAGCTGAATTCTGTTGTGAAGCAAAAAAAAGTGGTCAGGAATACTATAGTTTAAATAGGAATTAAGACTTCTGTAATTGCCAGTAGTGTAGAGAACAAGTCTGTATTAATCAGCTAAACCAAACGAATAACCTCCCGTCAACTTTGGGCAGCAAGATTAATGTTTCTTTTTCCTGTGAATTGAGTTCTTGGTTCTAAGGGAGGAGGCAATAGCAACATAAATTGGGTTCAGGACCCCATTACACTAGCTGCTGTGCAAAGAAACTGCCCCAAGGAGCTTCCACTCCTTCCATAGCTCCGCTGGAATTGGTCAGGCATCAGCAGGATGCCACCTGTAGCTAGGAAGGGTGAAATATTTGACAGAAACCCTTGGATTTCTCCCATCTAGTGTCTGTGCTCCCAGCTATAAGAGTGAATGTCTGTATTGGGAAAGGTATAACATAGTTTTCTTATTCTGGAGGCAGACGTTACTGTCTGTCATGTAATGAAAAGGCAATAAATGAGCAGTGATTCAATTAGCTTCAGTACCAGGTTCAATTCCTCATATTGCTGGAGCATGAGATAAGAGGAGTTGAATAGATGCAGTATTTTAGACTAATAAATTCTTCAGAAAGCTTTTCTCTACAAACAGGCACACTTGGGCCTTGCAGGCAAAGGCTTCCTCATTATTTGTGCTGGCATGTATACTGTGGAGAGGCAGCGCTGGTTGAAGCAATTGCTCAGCACTGAACCTTCTTGCCATGCAGTTAGAGAATCACTTCTCAGTTTCCTCTTGCTGCTTTGGGAAAGAAAAGGTCTGATTTAAGGTTAAAAACATTTGCAAACAACTAGGAACCTGGCTTGGGTTTGCTGCTGGGGTACATTGGGAGACCCAGATGTGACCTTGCAACGAGTGCTGCCCCTGCAGTGACAGCTTTGGCTGCTCTTCCATGTCACTTGTCTTGTGGGGACTGTACCCACAAGACACGTGAGAGATGTATCAGTGCTTGTCTGCATCCCTGTCAGTATGAAGGGATAATCCTAAAGCACCTTAGTTGCACTGAGAGCAGTCCACCACCTGATCAACAAACTCAGTGTCCTTGCCCATGGCAGGAGGCTTGGAACTGGGTGATCTTTAAGGTCTCTTGCAACCCAAACCATTCCATGATTCCTGTTTGATCAGGCTCTGTGGAAGTGGGATTGAGCAGAGAAGGGTCCTCACTCACCAGACTGATAATTCAGAGGGCCTTCTTGGACACAGTCTGGTTGTAACAATCAGTTCTAGCCTCAGCATCACAGCTCAGCACCGCTTGATTTCTGCTTAGCCAGTTTTTTCACTTCATTCATTTTATTTTCAGGAAATTCCCAGAATTGTTCACTTGGTTTAAGAACTTTCTGGGGTATAAAGAGTCTGTTCACATGGAGACGTATCCAAAGGAGCGGGCTACCGAGGGGATTGCCATGGAGATAGACTATGCCTCCTGTAAAAGACTGGGCTCCAGCTACCGAGCCTTACCCAAGAGCTACCAGCAACCCAAGTGCACGGGGCGGACTCCACTGTGTAAAGAGGTAAGATGCTGTTCTTAAAGGGATGGAGCAAGGGCGAGCGGAACAGAACAGGATGAGGGATTTATTTTGCATCCCTATGGGATGCTGAAAACGTTCCTGGGGATGTTAGGGCATGCCTGCTCTCGTGCAGCAGAGTTGTGCTGCTGCCTGCTTCACACTGAGCTGAGCCCTGCTGCTACTGCACCCACGTCCTGGCTCAGGATCACCATGGTGTGTGTCAGAACTCAAGGTGAGCGCACCCAAGGTGAGTGATGTTCCTGGTGGTGAGGGAGCACTTGGCACTCCTGCCAGCACCTGGATCCTGTCCAGAAGCTATTGCACAGGGCGAGGTGTGAGTCTAGGAATGGGTTATCCTGGAAGCTGGCTGGGAGTTGTGATCCCCACGTGGCTTTGATGGTTGGCATCAGCTCTTCCCCAGTGGTGCTTGTGAAAGAGCTGGGGAGCAGCTGGAAAAAAACCCACTGAATAGTTGTGATCTTTGCCCACTTAGATCAAATGTAGGGACATTAAATGTGTATGGTGGTTTAGGTAACTGTGTTACCTATGTGAGAAGAACATTACAGACTTAAACACAAAGTAGGAAATGACAACTAGTTTTCTGTGTGGTCTTACTGTGATCTCAGGGATCTTTTACAAGGTGGTATGTAATTCAAGATTATGGCTATGTTTTTACCCCAGTTCCCTCTGGTCTGCTTCAGAGTTGTCTCTAGTCCAACTTGAAAAGAAAATCATGTTTTCTGTAGATAGATTCTCCCTCACATGGTGCTTCTTTCTACCTGGAATGCTAAGCTGACCTCTTGTCTTGAGAAGCAGTGCATTACTTCGGGAAATAGGTTCCCTACAGGGAGCCAGCCTTCTTGGTCAAGAGTCAAAGCTGGTCTCCTGCAGGATCAGAGGTACTCATTGAGCCCTTTGATGTGTTGTAATGGCCCTTTGCTCAAACTGGGGATGGTACTGGCTGGTCCTGTTCCTTCACTGGTGTGGAAGGTAATGTTTTGGAGGTGAGTGATCAGGAGTCTTGCTAAAGGCCAGTTAATAAACATGCTGCTTAAGAGTGTTCGTTGGAGGAGGGGAGAGCCCCAGCAATCCTTCCCTTCCCTGGGTGCCTGCAGACCATAAATAGCAAGGGGATGCTGTTTGGGAACATCACAGGTTTTGTGTTCTTATGCTCCATGAGCGATGAGGAGGACAAATGTGGTCGTCCAAGTCATGCAGTTAGCAGTGGTGATAGGTGTTCAGCTGGAGTGGGGGCAGGATAGTGAAAACAGCCTGGGGAAACGAGGGTTGCAGGCTTCTCCTCTAAGTCCTAACAGGTCTCTCAAAAGTGTCTTATGTGATGCAGCTCCAAACTTCTCTTCCTGTGAGAATCCAATGACTCAGTCGCTCAGGCTTTGGGTTTAAGAAGGGCCTGACTTTCAAGCCTGCCTGCCAAAATCCTTGCGTCTTTGCCTTTGGCCTCGTTGAGGTTGGTTTTTGAATGTTCTGTTCCTGTTTTGGAGGTGGTGAAAGCTGCAGGTGCTCAGCTGCTTTGTCAGGAAAGGGGTTGCTGGGGTATGGATTTCTACTCCAAATTAGCCTTATTTGGAGGCAGAAACCACGTAGTGTCTGACAGTCAGACCTGACGCGGTGACCACCTGGGAACGGCGATGGTGAATCACACACACCATGAACCAGCTGCTTGCAGCTGACTAATCTGAAGGAACGGAAAAGCTTCTTTTACCTTTCTTTTTCCCTTCCTTTGCAAATGTTTCCTCCCAGCTCCAGCTAATGAGTTTTTCAGGCTGCCTGCATGGTTCAGTTCTCGCTGTTGAAGGTGGCCCTGTGGATTTGGAAGGGACACAGAATGTTTCCAATGGGGAAATCAGATCCATTACTCTTGTTTCCCTTGTCTCCTCCAAGGTTTTGAATGACACTTGGGTATCCTTCCCATCCTGGTCTGAAGACTCCACATTTGTGAGCTCCAAGAAGACGCAATACGAAGAGCACATCTACAGGTGCGAGGATGAGCGTTTCGAGGTAAGTTGTTTTTTCTTGATTCATGTCTTGGCAAGCTGCAAGCAGTTAATGATCTTGATATAATTCTACCCTTACTCATCCCC
This sequence comes from Coracopsis vasa, assembly GCA_026283785.1. NCBI lineage: Eukaryota > Metazoa > Chordata > Aves > Psittaciformes > Psittacidae > Coracopsis > Coracopsis vasa. The sequence goes on along the minus strand of JANHGB010018946.1, from coordinate 16,056 downwards.
CAGATCTGTTTTTATTGTGCCTGTCACGCGGTTTTTAGCATAAAAGCTTGTGTTCTCTTAATGCAAGAAGCAGCTCCAAGCTGCCACCCCTGCCCCTCACTTTGTGTGCAGAGCTCCTTCACACTGCTCCAGATGAAATTATTCAACGGTCAGCATGTAATCGATGCATCTTTTCCATTCTCACTGCCCACATTGTGCATGAGAGCATGCATTCCCCTGTAGTAATCTGAAAAGCAATACGTTCAGGATGTTAAATGATTGACATCTTGAAATGGAAGTTAGCTCAGCAACTGCCTGAATACACTCGGATTTGGTGTGTCCTTTTGTAGAGTAACTGTCAATTGTGTTCTATTCCCAGGTGGAAAATGTAATTTCCAAACAGTATCGTTCTGGTAGCCTTTAAATTCTTAGGCAATATTACCTAGGTAGCAGATAAAATAGAATGGGATTATTTTAGAGCAGCCAAACATGGGAAGCACTGCTCGAGTACACCTTGTTAAACATGCCCAGCTTCGTGTTTCACATCACTTCAACATTAGCCTCTGTGAAGTATCCTGTTTTGTCTGTTCAGTGATGGCTAATGCACCATTCCCTGCAGCTGGATGTTGTCTTGGAGACCAACCTGGCAACGATCCGTGTCCTTGAGGCAATCCAGAAGAAACTCTCGCGCTTGTCTGCCGAGGAACAGGCCAAATTCCGGCTGGACAACACCCTGGGTGGCACCTCGGAGGTGATCCACCGCAAGGCTCTCCAGAGGATATATGCTGACAAAGCAGCTGACATCATTGATGGACTTCGGAAGAACCCATCCGTGGCTGTTCCCATCGTATTGAAAAGGTACTGACTGCTCTAGCAGCCTGCCCAGGGTCTCCACCTGAGGGGAATGTGCCAGATGTGGTCCAGATTGATGTGGAAATACCTAATTTTTGCCCCTAAAGGCTGTGACCTCCACAAGGATATAAATTAAGAAGTGTATTTTATGCTCTGGTCTATTGCTGTATTTCATTATAATCACTTAGAAAGAGGAAATTGCCCTTCTGAAACAAAAACCTTGAAGCTCATCTGGAGGGATGGAGAGCTTCTGTTGTCTCCTCTTAAACCTTGTTTCTTCCCTGGTGTCAGCATCATGGGTAAAACAAGGAAAGTGTGTACTGTGTGGGTTGTTCCAGGGCTAATTTGATCCCATCTCAAGCCCTGTGGCTGTTTTCAGATTGTGGTGGTTCACAATCTGTGGGTTCACAATCTGTGTTTCAGATTGTGGTGGCTGTGCTACCCTCAGGTTCCCAGGCTGGTTTCTGTTGTCAACCTCCCCTTTCTCCATCAAGAAAAGGCAGTGGATGCTGCAACTCCTTGAGGAAGCTTGAGATGTGTAAGCAGGAGGTGCTCCTCCCTGGCCACTTCTCACCTCTGTGGGGCTGTTGGTCCTGTGTGTCTGGGAGCTGGGGGTAACAGCCTTGCCCAGGATCTTTAGCTGCATCAGGGATGCTTTGCTTGAGCTGCTGAGTGGAGGTTCAGGAGTCCATTCCTGGAAGCTCAGGTGTCCATGCTGCAAGGGAATGACTTTGTTAATCATTCAAACTAAGCTGCTCCTTCTCAGCAGCTGGAGCTACATGACTTTCTGGGGGGTGTCCAAGAGACCTAGGCTACCTCTGTGGCACTCTCATCCCTTCAGCCCTTCTCCCTTCTGCAGACAGTGGAGCTGGGGGGAGGACTCTTAACCCCTGTAGCTGTCCTGGCATGCCAAAAGGTTTTCCTTATATGCTCAGAGCAGACCTCTTAGCTCACCTTTGTTTTCTTCGTCCCAGGTTAAAGATGAAAGAGGAAGAGTGGCGAGAAGCCCAGAGAGGATTTAATAAAGTCTGGCGAGAGCAGAATGAGAAGTATTACCTGAAATCCTTGGACCACCAGGGCATCAACTTCAAGCAGAATGATACCAAGGTCCTGAGGTCAAAGAGTCTCCTCAATGAGATTGAAAGCATCTATGATGAGGTGAGACAGTTCACCAATAGTTCCCTTCCCTCAAGCTTATGCACTTTGCAAGTGCAGTTTCAGTTCCTGTTCCTCACTCCTCAATGCTGGTGGCACAGACTTACTCTCGGAGCTTTCTGAAAGGGTCTTGGGTGGAAAGAAGTGTTTGGGATTCATCTTTGTCCTGTGTGTTTCTCATTTGTAGAGGCAGGAGCAGGCTTCAGAAGACAATGCTGGAGTCCCCACAGGCCCACACCTATCACTAGCCTACGAAGACAAGCAGATCCTGGAAGATGCTGCATCTCTCATCATCCACCATGTGAAGCGTCAGACGGGAATCCAGAAAGAGGACAAGTACAAAATCAAGCAGATCATGTATCACTTCATTCCAGACCTGCTGTTTGCTCAGCGAGGTGAACTCTCGGATGTGGAAGAGGAGGAAGAAGAGGAAATGGATGTGGACGAAGCTACTGGGGCTGCAAAAAAGCACAACGGTGTTGGGGGCAGTCCTCCCAAAACCAAGCTGATGTTCAACAACACGACGGCTCAGAAGCTGCGGGGCATGGATGAGGTCTACAACCTCTTCTATGTGAACAGCAACTGGTACATATTCATGCGGCTGCATCAGATCCTGTGCTTGAGGCTGCTGAGGATCTGCACCCAGGCCGAGCGTCAGATTGAAGAGGAGACACGGGAAAGGGAGTGGGAGAGGGAAGTGCTGGGCATAAAGCGAGACAAGAGTGACAGTCCTGCCATCCAGCTGCGACTGAAGGAGCCGAGTGAGTGCCTCTGGTGGGAGGGAGCTGAGGAAGGAAGATGCTTCTATTTGTAGCATGCTGACAGGGCTTGTTTGGTGTCTTCAGTTTTATATGTCTAAAAGACTTAAACAAGCTCATAGAGGAGGCTACACTGAAAAGCATATGATTTCATCAGGGATTGTAGTGATAGGACAAGAGATAACGGGTTCAAGCTTAAACAGGGGAAGTTCAGGCTGCATGTAAGGAAGAAGTTCTTCCCTGTGAGGGTGGTGAGGCACTGGCACAGGATGCACAGAGAAGTGGTAAATGCTCATCCATGGCAGTGTTCAAGGCCAGGTTGGACAGGGCTTTGTGTGACGTGATCTAGTGTGAGATGTCCCTGCCCATGGCAGGGGTTGGAACTGGATGATCTTAAGGTCCTTTCTAACCCAAACCAGTCTGTGATTCTATAATATGATTATGAAATATCCATGGCCTTAAAAGGACTCTTTAAATGTCGCTAACACACACATTTAAGCCTATTCCAGTAACTCTTCAACTTGAACAGGTAGTCTGAGGACCAAACCCCGAAGCAGCCCTTCCTAGGGACGGTGTGTTCATGTCTCCCATTCTCTCCTGTTGCAGTGGACATTGATGTGGAGGATTATTATCCAGCCTTCCTGGACATGGTGCGCAACCTCCTGGATGGGAACATGGACTCGTCGCAGTACGAGGACTCCTTGCGTGAGATGTTCACCATCCACGCCTACATCGCCTTCACCATGGACAAGCTGATCCAGAGCATTGTTCGACAGGTGACTGCCAGCAAAACCTGGAGGGGGGATGCTCCAGGGTGGAGAAAGGAGCCGGTTGTTGGCTGCAGTGAGAGCCTGTAGGGGATAGGGAGTGTTGTATGCCTAAATGGGGAGTTTTGGGGGTAAGCAGGTAAATTCTGGGTGTCTGTTAACTCTGCTGTAAGGCTGATGTAAAGAGATGTGATAAGAGACTCCTCTGAGTCCAGAGGAGGCCACGGAGATGCTGCGAGGGCTGGAGCAGCTCTGCTCTGGAGCCAGGCTGAGAGAGCTGGGC
>JANHGB010018946.1:0-12162 GCA_026283785.1 Coracopsis vasa | reverse complement strand
CCAGAGAAGCTGTGGCTGCCCCATCCCTGGCAGTGTTCAAGGCCAGGTTGGACACAGGGGCTTGGAGCGAGCTGCTCTAGTGGAAGGTGTCCCTGTCCATGGCAGGAGTTGGAGCTGGATGAGCTTTAAGCTCCCTTCAACCCAAACCAGTCTGGAATTCTATGAAAACGTAATTTCTGCTGTATTTGTACTATTGAGACTGTCCTCTCTGAGTGTGTGTTTTCCCTTTGTTTTGCAGAAGTTTTAGGGTAGAAGTATTCCACTTCAAAGTGTCTCCAGAGCTAATCTTGCTTTCACTCTGAAAAGGAATTAAATGACATCTAAATAATTTCTTTCCTTTTCAGCAGAGCTGTAAGGGCAGCCTCTTCTAAACAGCTTTGTCTCTTTTATCTGCTGGTTTGAGTAGCTCATTTTGTCTGTTAAATTCTAGTCCTTTTATTGAGTTCTGGTAGGAAGAATGTGTGACTGAGGGAAAAATTCTTCGTGTGCCTTTTAGTAGCCTGAAGAACAAAAACAAGACACAAGGGGCTGGAAGTGGAATGGCTTGAAAAGGCCTTGCCTCTTTCAGAAGGGTAGATCGGCTTTTCAGAAGCCCTCTGCTTTCAGTGCAGACATTGTCTGGATTCAAAAGACAGTTGAGCAACTTTTGATTTTTAAACTTGTGTAAAATAAGGATTTAATACTAGATTGCTCACCCCTTTCCTCAGCCACAGCAGCAGTCCCTTGCTGAGGCAGGGATATACTGTGTCACTGTGCTCTAGCCCTTCCTCCCCTGGGCATGTAGCAGACTCCCTGACAAACACCTTCCCCATGTTCTTCCTTTTTCAGCTCCAGCACATAGTGAGCGATGAGATCTGTGTGCAGGTAACAGACCTCTACCTGTCAGAGAACAACAACGGAGCAACAGGAGGTCTTCTCGCTTCCCAGTCTTCTCGTAGCCTTCTGGAGGCCGCCTACCAGCGCAAAGCGGAGCAGCTCATGTCAGAGGAGAACTGCTTCAAGGTAAAGCCGGGCTGTGAACCATGGCATAAAAGCAGCAAGCAGTGAGGGGGATGCCTTTTAGGAAGGGAGAGGCACAGGCCTTTACAAAGGAGCCTTGTTTAGCATCCAAGGGTGCTGAGGACTTTTCTGTTGCTGTGAAGTTGGAAGTGTTGGTGGCACATTGTTGGGGTTTAACCCCAACTGGCAACTGGAACCACGCAGCCACTTGCTTGCTGCTCCCCCTATGGGATCGGGAAGGAATCACAGAGTAAAAGTGGGAAAACACATGGGTTGAGATAAAGACAGTTTAACAGGTAAAGCAGAAGCTGCACATGCACAACAAACAAACCAAGGAATTCATTCACCACTTCCCATTGACAGCCACTCCAGGACAGCAGGGCTCCATCACACATCACATTGACTTGGGAAGACAAACCACCATCACTGCCAATGCTTTCCCCTCCCTTCTCCCCCCTGCTTTATATGCTGAGTATTATGCTGTATGGTCTCAGATATCCCTTGGGTCAGTTAGGGTCAGCTCTTCCCAGCTGTTTCTCCTCCCAACTCCTTGTGTACCTTCATCCTCCTGGCTGATGAAATCCAAAAGGTAGCCCCATCCTACCTACTTTGAAGAAAACTGGCTTCATCCCAGCCAAACCCAGCAGACAGCTTTTGGCACATAGGATAATGCCTCTGTAAGGGCCCCTCAGAAATGAGGTTTCAAGGAGAACTACATTTCCTGGAACAGCAGTGAATACCCCTTGTGCCTCACAACATCCTTGGGGTGTTATCGTATTGACTGCTTTGCCGTCACTGGTTTTCATTTGTTAGTTCAGGCTCTCCTATTTCTTCTGTGTCTCAATCTTTTTGTCAACTCTGGGGAGAGCTGTGAATACTGACAGGGCATTAAATCATTGCTGACTGCATCTGTTGCTAAACAAATCCAGTGCACTGTGCTAATCAAATCCATACTTCCATGCCTGAGATGCAGGAAGTGGTCAGGCCGTTTCTGAGCACCTTAAAGTACTTTGGATAAAAGCCTGTGTGTACGATCTCTCTTCCCTTGCTCTCAAACTTATTTTGGGGGCTGAAGAAGGACCAGCAGCACTCCAAAACCAACAACAAACAGAAAGCTTTTCCATCTTTTGGTCCCTCAAAGGTTGTGCAGTTTAGGCAGGGTTTTCCCTGGGCTCTCAGGGCACAGATTTTTCCTGTATAGCTATGCCAACTTGCTTCATTCTCCCTTTGTCCCAGTGGGAAGTGGAGGTTATTTCTTCTAACTGAACCCCTCCTGAAGCCTCTTCTGCCTTTTCTTTGTAGCTGATGTTCATTCAGAGCAGAGGTCAAGTTCAGTTAACCATTGAACTGCTGGATACAGAAGAGGAGAACTCTGATGACCCTGTAGAAGCAGAGGTAAGAGCAGCTTGTACAGAGAGCTGTGATGTCCAGTTGACTGTTGTGTGGTCCATTAGCACAAGATAAAGAAACATCAAGGACACACCGTAAAGCTTTCAGTGGTGTGAGTAGGCAAATCCTTCTTGCTTTTGTATTAGAAAGCCCTCAAAACCATACAGAGAAACACTGTACCTGCCTTTTTGGGGATTAGATGCACAGAGCCTTCCAAAATGACCTTGTGTTCACGTATCTAACTTCCACCTCACATTGGCTGGTGGGAAGGCAGAGGCTGATGTGTGCTCTGTGCTCACTTCCAGCGCTGGTCAGACTACGTGGAGCGGTACGTCAACTCGGATTCTACCTCCCCTGAGCTCCGGGAGCACCTGGCCCAGAAACCAGTCTTCCTGCCAAGGTGAGTGGCCAGGCTGGGCCACAGACCCTGCCTGATGGCCCCAGAGGGCAGAACTGGGCTCTCAGTCTTGCCTGCACCTTAATGCAAAGGCTGGTGGCTTGCCAAATGGGGTTTTTGGCAGTCCTGCCTTGGCTTATAGTAACCCTGTACTTAAAAACAGTGGGTGCCACGTCAGGGCTTTTCGTGAGCAAGGAGTTGATGGCACAATAGCCAGAACTTCAGAAATAAGAGAAACCCAGTGGACTGACTCATTGTAAGGGTCTGAGCCTGAATGAGGCTGAGCACTAATCCCAAGAGGGGTTCTCTGTTCGGCAGGAATCTCAGGCGGATCCGTAAGTGTCAGCGTGGTCGGGAGCAGCAGGAGAAGGAAGGGAAGGAAGGAAACAGTAAGAAGTCCATGGAGAATGTGGAGAGCTTGGACAAGCTGGAGTGTAAATTCAAACTGAACTCCTATAAGATGGTGTATGTGATCAAATCGGAGGATTACATGTACAGGAGGACCGCTCTGCTGCGAGCTCAGCAGGTAGGAGCAAGCAGAGTTACTCAGATTTGCTTTTGGTTCTCTGTGCCAAAAGTAACTGATGGGGCAAGGGAAGGAGGAGGTGGCTGGGATGCTATGGGAGGGAAGTGTTGGCTCTTTGGCTGTTCTTGAGCTGTAAAGGTTGGGGTTTATTCAAGGTGAAAGCAGCCCCTGACTCCAGATTGGTCAAATTCAGTTGGGGAATGATTTGGTCTTCTGAATGCTTTGACACTTGGTGACTTGTCTCATCCCACAGGAATATTTCCATCCAGTAGGGAAAAGCAGAGAGCTTTAACGGCAAACTCCAGTTCTAGTGTGACTGTTTCGACTTAAGATTTGCAATCCTTGGCTCTAAGTTTATTATAATCTATTTAAAACACAACATTAAGCAGAATGCTGCTGCTTAAAATGTAAAGGAAAGTGAAACCTGCCAAATCCAGGCTAAATTACTGACTTAAGCAGCCAGAAGCAGAGGTACCTGGGGCTCTGTCAGCAGGAGTCTCTTCTGCAGCTGCACAGATTGCTTTCAGTTGATTAAATCACTTGCTTTCTGAGCAAACTACTGACCACTGAGAACATTGAGAGCTGAGGGAGTGGGAGCGGTGCCCTGCTTCCTGCCTTGTAAATCATCCTTCACAGCTCCCTTTCAGTCATGCATTTAGACTTCTAAAACAACGGCTCGCCATCTGTTTCTTGCTAATGAAATACAAATAATGGGTTCTTTTCGTTAGGTGCAAAGTGATTTTGTTAAACTGGCATTCGCACCAGATGAGAGTGTTTTCTGTCGGTGGTGACTCCTTGAAACGCTGGTGCTGAGGAGTTTGATTTAATCCCATCCCTCCCATTCAGCTGGCACAAACCTCCAGTGTTTTTCACGGAGAAGCTGAACATAAATCAAATTATCGAGCTGTTAAATATAGAGCACAGCCCCTCGGTTATTGAAGGAGCTGCAGAAAGAAGCTTCACTGAACTACAGATCTATTGGATTTAGCAGTTAACACTGAGATGCAGTCAGTCTTTGGGAGAAGGAGAAAACAAATAACAAAATACATAAGTTTTAATCTGGAGGCTTAATCATATTTGCTGGTTTCAATTATGACTGTAGTCATGGCTTTAAACCAGCTCTCCTGGATCTTGCATTCCTTAAGCAGATGCTCTCACTCAACAATGGGAGCAGTTTTTCCCCTCCTGATGCTTCTGCTTAAGCGAGTGGTTCTCAAACCTTTTAGACCTGATCTGGTTCTTAACTTTTCATAGCAGGTAGGTCCCCACATGTCATCATATTGAGTTTGCTCTCCCTTGGGACCCTGCCCCTCTGTGGAGAACTAGAGGCTGCCTCTGAAGAGAGCAGGGCTGGCCTGTTCCAGGCTCTGCCTTGAGGAAGAGGAGGTGGTGGCAGCATCTTTTAGGCAATGCAGAAGGGGCTCAGCACTGGGCATGCAGCTCCTGGGCTCCCACAGGTTATGTTTGGTGTCCACAGCCTGAGAGCTTAAAGCTTTTGGTAATTACGAGTTCATTCTGTCACTGTCGTTGCCCTGAGAGGGATTGATAATGGAGCTTTTCCTCTGCCGTTAGCCAGGGCTGGTGTGTGGCTGGTGATCCCCTCGGCTGTGTCACAGTTTGGGGACCCAATGCTGCCTTTTCCTAATCCCTGTTCCTATTTCTGTAGTCCCACGAGAGAGTGAGCAAGCGGCTGCACCAGCGGTTCCAGGCCTGGGTGGACAAATGGACCAAGGAGCACGTGCCCCGCGAAATGGCAGCCGAGACAAACAAATGGCTCATGGGCGAAGGGTTGGAGGGGTTGGTGCCCTGCACCACCACGTGTGACACAGAGACCCTGCACTTTGTGAGCATTAACAAGTACCGCGTCAAATACGGCACGATATTCAAGACACCCTAAAGCTCCCCCCGGGGCGAGGGAAGAGCCCGGGAGCGGTGTGTGTGTGCGCGCATCAAGGAAAAGGAGGAAGATGCCTTCCTCCCCTCACTGTGTATCTCCGTAACATGGCCACTTGACTAGTGCGTGGCTGGTACACCCTGTCACCAGCGGGATTCCCTGTGGGGACGCGGATTTCCGCCGGCCCTTGGACTCGGGCACGTGTCCCCCGAGGGCGGGAAGGACCCTTCTCTGAACTGAGCCATCCCAGAGAAACGCAACGAGCTCGTACACACCAGCAGTGTTGAGGCTTTGACTCCCTGCAGGCCCTGAGCGCCGAGGGAAGAGACCCGGAGGCTTCTCCAGCACCGGATCGCTTGGATGTGTCCCGAAATCCCTCCCAGGTGCCTGTCCTGACCGGCTTCCCCTCCCACGGGGCGGCCTGACAGCACCTCCAGAGCGGAGCCTGGGTTCTCTCGCCTCCCTCTCGTCCCTCCGGGCTGGGCTCGCCCCGTGCGGATCGGTCTGTCCTTTCTAGTGCCAGTGGAACTGTTTGGTTTTGGTTTGTATTTCATTTGGGGTGGGGGGGGTTATTTTTTGTACCTGCTTGTTTACTAGTCTCTCCTAGTGCCATGCACCAGCTTTTCACACACGTGTCCGTACACACACACAAGAGAACAACACGATTTTAACATGTTCCCCTCCTTTTTTCTTTTTTTTTTTTTTTGTAAATAAATGTACAAATTGTCAATTTTGGGGGTTTTTTTTGTTTGTTTTTGTTGGGTTTTTTGGCTTTTTTTTTTTTTTTTTTTTTTAATTAAAGGAAGTATGCTTGATGTGCTAGCATAACTGTACTAGCTTCTTGTGTACCATAGTACCAGGTGGCTTGAGACTTAGTACTGACAGACCGATGGAGACATTTATTACACTTTTTACCAAAGGGAGTTATCATTGTAGTGCTTTTGTGTGGAAACTTTTTCTCCTCTTTTTTTTTTTCTTCTTCTTTTTCTTTTTCTTTTTGTAAATAAAACCAATGTCTTTGTTCTTAACTGGAAGAAGACACTCGCTCACCTCCAGCCCTGTTCTTGGTCTGAAAGGCACCGTGCAGCACGCAGGATTTGGGGTGGGGAAGGGGAAGAAGAGGGGAACATCCTATCATTTCATACAGTTGGCCTCACAAACCCAGAGGGAAAAGCAGATGCAGTGTGTGTGCTTTGTGGTATAAGCAGCCTGTTAAGATATATAAATATATAGTATATAATTTTAAGTTCTTTTAATTTTTGTTGTATCCTGGTGGATCATTTGTACCCACCTCATCTTCCAGCTCCCAGGACCTTCGCTTTTGGGAAGTGTTGCTGAGCTACTTAGTTGGGGTTGATGGTGCTGATGGATTTTTCCCTCTGGGGGTTGGAGAACACATCACCTCAAGTACCAAACCAGTACTGGCTTGAGCTGCTCTGTGTGTGTGTTTGTGTGTGTGTGTACAAGAGGAGGGCGCGGGGAGGGTCTCGGTGCATTTGACTGATGAAATCCACATCTGGGATATATATTTTTCTAAGTAGAGAAGTTTAGTGCTGGCAGATGTTTAAAAAGGGGGGAAGAGTCTCATTTTAATGAATATGAATAAGAAGCCAGCACAGACTTCATAATCCATGGCAGACACAACTGCACTGTCTCTCCTCCTCAAAGGAGGCAGCTTTCCTTGCACAAACTCGTGCTGCCAATCCTGGAATTCCATTGTCCCTGGCTTGAGGAGCCTCGGGAAGGGCTTTGCTGCCCTTACACCTCTCCCAGGGCTCTCACCTGGGATTGTTTTCCCCCTTCAAGCCAGCAGGTCATCTCCTCCTGGCACCGGAGCTCCCCATCATCCTTCCACAGGCACCAGAGCTGGGGAGCGGAGCGGGACGTGAGCGCCACTACTCATTGGCAGCCAATGTACAGCAGGCACATCCTGAACCGCAGCCTCCTATGGAGAGAGGGAAGCGCCCAGCGGAGCAGTCGCAATGTGCCAGCAATAAACTGCCTTCCTTCGCTGAAACAGGCAGGAAGGGCTCTCCCATTCCAGACGTTCCCTGCTCTCTGTTCCAACCCCGTCTTTTCTGTCCCCTGGTGACAATCTGAGACAGACGTCTGAGTGGGTGCTTGTTCCAGGAGTCGGTGCCTGCATGTGGCAGGGACACCCTCCCTTCGTCCATCCCACACCCCAGCCCTGCTCCCGCCTGTACTATAGCAGAGCTTTGCTTCTCCTTTTGCCCTTTCCTTTCTTCTTTTAACCTGTTTTTTGTACTCTGTACCGTGCCCTCGGCCCACACCCGCGTGGTTTCTATACAACTGGCTGTAAACTTGACTGTAGTGCGGTATTTCCATTAAAACACCGGGGCTGACCATTGCATACGGATTGCTCCTTCCTTCCTGCTCACGCACCGTGAAATCCGGGGTGTTCCCGAAGGGATGGGGACGGGAGGACCAGACGCGGGTGCGCGATCGCTATGAGGGGTTTCCCGTTTATCACCTATCCCTGGATCCTCCTCCCGAGGGAGGAGCTCGGGCCCGCATGCGTAGAGGCGCCCCGCAGCATGGCGGCACCCAAGCACCGGCGGACGGCGCTGGAACGGGTCGAGAAGTTCCTCTCCGAGACCTACTTCACGGACTGCAACCTGCGGGGCAGGTGAGGGCCCGCTCCCGTTTCCACGTGTCCATGTGTTCCCGTGTCCATGTATTCCCGTGTCCCGCACCGCCACCATCCCTACCCTTCAGGGGTGCCGCATCCCCCGGGCTCGGTGAACAGAGCACACGCACAGCCTCGGGGTGTCCCTGGTACCCTGGCTCCTGTTGGAGCCCCCCAGCCCGGCTCCAGCAGCCCCTCCAGCGGGGTGGGCTGTTCTGTGTTGCTCAGTTCACGCTATTAAGTGCTAGCAGGGTGATAGGGGGAAAGCGGGGTGATTCCTACACGCACCCCCCGGGACCGCCCTCGCTCATGGTGTCCCATCTCCACCCTTAGGCTGTTTGGGGATCGCTGCCCGCCGGCGTCGCTCTCCTGCTTCCAGACCCCCCGGCGCATCCCGTACGATGAGGCGGTGAGGCAGGAATTCAGACCGGCTCAAGTGGGGGACTCCTTCGGGCCCACGTGAGTACCGGGTGTCCGTGGGGCTGTCGCAGTGGTGGGGCCAGAGCTCGTACCTCAGAGTTCCTTGTGTGTGTGAGTCCTTGTGAGTCCTCAATGGCAAAGAAACAGGGTGATGGTCGTCTTCCCTGATGATCAGAAGAAACAGACCAAGATGTGTGTGTGAGGAGAGAGAAGAGCCCGGTTCATCAGTCCTCTGTGCTCATGGTCATAGTCATGGCTGTGACCCTGATGCTTCTGAGTGGGGTCTGTGTCAGGGCTAGGAGAAGATGGGATTTTTCCCCAGCAGTGGTCAAAGACATGATGCTACTGCCTGTTCCTCTGGGGTCCCAGGAGGAACTGGGGTCTGTGTGCTTCCTCCTGAGTGTCCTCAGCTTCCTCGCCCCCTGGGGCTGTGCCTCCTTGCAGCCTGGGCACAAGCCTGCCCTTAGGGGTTAAGGGCTGTGATAAGAAGGGTCACAGGTCCTGGCATATTGATCCATTGCCCTGCCCCAGCCATAATTCAGTTCCTGATGTGCTCTGGTTGTGCTGTCTTCTGGAAGGAGTGCACAGGAAGGATGGAGGAGCAGTTTTCCAGTCCCTGCCAGCTTGAACGAGCACGGCACCACACTCAGCTTGGCTTTTAGCTTGCTCTCAGATCTCTGACCCTTGATGACATGTTCAAAGTATCACTTGGTGGAAGAGCAGCCGGTCAGGCCAGCAGCTCACGGTGAGGGGAAAGCCCTGTGTGTTTGAGTGGCACAGAGCAAGGCTGGCACGTGCAGGCACTGTGTGCTGCTTCAGCTGCGGATGTGTGACAGCCACCTTCCGACCACGCTGTATCAAGGTTATCTAAAGCAGTGCCTGGACAGGTAGCATCACTACATTTGAATCCCATCAGTGTGCTGTCCCCACTGAGCTTTTCCATGGAGGCCCTGAGGAAGCGTGGTTTCCCTTGGGAGCAGGTCTCCTGGGGGGCTGAGGTTGCTGCCTGTTCTCTTCCAGGTGGGAGACGTGCTGGTTTAAGGTGGAGCTGAGCATCCCGCCGGCATGGGCAGGGCGGGAAGTGCACTTTGTCTGGGAGAGCGATGGGGAGGGCATGGTGTGGCGAGATGCCCAGCCTGTCCAGGTAAGGAGGCATGGATCGGGATGTGCCAGCTGTGCCAGGCACCGTGCTCTCGGCAGGGTGGTTATCTCCCTTAGCCCTCTGCAATGTGGCAGGAGAAGAAGCCCCCTCCTCTTTGTTGTGCGCTCTTCAGAGGGATGCTTTGGGGAGCTCAAAGTAACACATGGACCAACAGGAGAGAACTGAGAACATCTGGAGGTCCAGAGTGGTCACAAAGGAAAATAGAAGAAGGATATGTAGTTGTAGGGGTGGTTAGCCCCAAAGGGTAATCTCTGAGGCAACAGGAGAGCTGTCTTTAAATGAGGGAGAACCTGCTGTGCAGAGAAGGGTGGTGGTTGTGCAGAGTCTATGTGTAGGGTGGGCAGAGGATGACTCCATGGTCTGCATGCTGTGCTGTCAGACCACAGAGGGGCTGTGGGCTGTTCCCAAAGGGCAAGCCTGGTGCTGGTGGGTTTGAGTCTGGTTTCTAGAGGTTGTCAAATTCAGTCCTGCTCAGGTGTCCTTTTGCATCCCTGCCGTGCTCTATGGTGGTGTCTGCAGGGTTTGTGGTACTGCTGGGGCAGCAGCAGCTTCTGTGCTGGTTGTTCTTGTGGGAAGCTTTGTCCTCCAGCCCATGGGACCAGGCTCCTCCATCCAGCTGGCCTTTGGGGTGTCTTGTCCTGCCCATCCTGCTGTCATGGACCTCTGAGGACACGTGTTAAGTGTGCCATCTTCCCCTGCAGGGTCTGACTAAGGAAGGCGAGAAGACCAGCTACATCCTGACAAGCAGCATGAAAGAGACAGAGCCCCACAGGTGGGTAGTGTGGGGAGCTTGCATGGTTTGAAGCCAGGAGGCTGGGATCACACATCCTTGTCTGTGTCCTGGTCCTCTGAGAAGCTGTTCAGGGACCCGACCACAGGGAGGAGAATGGATTTCCCCATCTGCTTGCTTGTGATCTGCTGCCTGATGGTTTGTTGTTGGTCTCCACAGCCTGACGCTGTACGTGGAGCTGGCCTGCAACGGGCTCTTTGGGGCAGGCAAGGGCAGCATGATCGCCCCTCCAGACCCTGACAGGAGGTTCACCCTTAGCAAGGCTGAGCTCGTGGTCTTCAACAGAGATGTCTATGAACTGCTGGTGGATCTGGAAATACTGCTGGACATGGCCCAGGTCTGTGAGCTCCTTCTGTTCCCTTCCACAACTGCATTTTATCTCCTCCTCTTGCCGTTCTATGACCTGTCTCCTCCCGCCAAGAGGCCCTGCAGGAGCAAGTGTTTGCTGCTGCTGCTTCTGGTTGTCTGAAGTGGGGAAAACTGAATAGAGAGAAGCCCCAGGAGTGGCTTTTCCATCTGCTTTCTACCCCAAGGCAGGACCTGTTAGAGGAGGGCACCCTGGGATGGGTGTGTGTGTAACCTGGCTTTAGAAGGGACAGGAGCAAAGATGTGAGGTTGTGTCTGTGGAGCAGGGACACGGTGTTCACCTGGCACCGCTGGCAGAGCCAGATGTTGGATGGAGGTGGCAGGTTCTCAGGGTCAAGCTGTTCTCATTCCAACCCCAGCTCCTCGGGGAGGAAAACCAGCGGAGCTTCCAGGCGCTGTGCACTGCCAACCAGATGGTGAACGTGTGTGACGTGACGGACCCCTCCACCTTCCCTGCTGCCCGTGCCCTGGCTGCGGCCATCTTCAGCCAGAGGAACGGCGAGAGCCAGCACACCATCCACGCCATGGGGCACTGCCACATCGACTCTGGTGAGAGCAGCACTGCCTCCCTCTGCTGAGCTGGAGCCCAGGGCGTGCTGCACATGGGGAGAGCTGCCCTGGGGCTCCTGCACTGGGTACTGTGCCCCAGGGGAAGGGAAAGGGACCTCTGTGGTGGCCTGTAGGTGGTCTGTCAGTGAGGCAGGGGAACATGTGTCTGTTCGCAGCACTGGTGGGCTGGTGATGAACACCAGGCTGCTGTTTTCTACCTGTTGGGCTTTACCCCTCCATTTCCAGTCCCTGGAGGGGTTTCAGTCTCAACAGAGAGGCAGCAGAAGTAGGAGCTGGAAGCCCCAGGCTGTGTTCCTGTCAGGCACTTAGCATTTTGCTCCAGCATTTTCCCCAGCTGATCCCAATCCCAAAGGAGTTTGTGCTGCGTAATAACCTCAGAGGGGCCATGCCTGTCCCCGCAGCCTGGCTTTGGCCGTACGAGGAGACCATCCGCAAGTGTGCTCGGAGCTGGGTCACGGTGATCCGTCTGATGGAGCGCAATCCAGAGCTCACCTTCGCCTGCTCCCAGGTCAGTGAGATCCCTCTGGGACCTCTCCTTCTGTTGCTTCTCCAGCGTGACCCAAAACGAGATGGGGGTGGCAGGGAGCATCCTGTACAGTTGAAGGGAGGAGGGAGATTGGTGTGGATTGAGGTGGTGGGAGCTGAGCCTGATCTCTGTGCTCTGCAGGCCCAGCAGTTCGAGTGGGTGCGGAGCTGGTACCCAGGGCTCTACAAGCAGATTCAGGACTTCGTGGCGAAGGGGCAGTTCATTCCTGTTGGAGGCACCTGGGTGGAAATGGTGAGCAGCACGGTGAGCCTGGCTCACTGCACCCTCCCTCTGGGACCATAGAATCACACAATGGTTTGGGTTGGAAAGGACCTTAAGATCATCCGGTTCCAACCCCTGCCATGGACAGGGACACCTTCCACTAGAGCAGCTTGCTCGAAGCCGCTGTGTCCAACCTGGCCTTGAACACTGCCAGGGATGGGGCAGCCACAGCTTCTCTGGGCACCCTGTGCCAG